>BMAU01019147.1:0-151930 GCA_019973935.1 Trichonephila clavipes | reverse complement strand
ATTCAGTACCTGAGCTAACTGTTGACTAGTGAAGAAAGGGCATGTGAAGATCATTTCTTAGATACTCATGTTAGAAATGAGGATGGACGATATGTAGTGCGTTACCATTTCATTCATCACCATCTAAATTAGGAGATTCGAGAGAATCAGCTATAGAAGATTCAAATCATTAGAACATTCACTAATCAAGAAACCTGCGATTTATTCTCAATATAGAGACTTTATGCAGAATATTTAGCTTTAGGGCATATGGAGCTTGTTCCTAAAAATGACTACGCTAAAAGGGAAGCATATTATCTTCACTCATCACGCGGTTTTCACGAGATTTTAGTACAACAAAACTGAGGGTTGTCTTGATGCATCAGCCAAATCAACATCAGGGTATTCTCTTAATACATACTATTGGTTGGACCCCGAGTGCAACGAGGGCATGTATCAATTCTGCTTTCCTTCAGAACATTTCAAATAGCTGTGTGTGCAGACTTGGAAAAAGATGTTCCGTCAAATAAGGATCTCATCGAATACAAATTGGCAACAAATTCTATGGAAGATAATCAAAGGAGGCCGGGTGAAGGAATATAGGTTAACCACTGTCACGTATGGGACATCATGTGCACCATATCTTTCCACTCGAACCTTGACTCAACTTGCTTTTGATGAAAGGAAGGTATCCTTGGGCAAGTCATTAGCTACACTTCATCATTTTAAAAAATTAAGATGATTTTTTAAATTTAAAAGTTTAATAAAAATGGGCAGAACAATCTGCGCGACTGAAAAAGCAGTTGAACTCGTCTGGCAACTAAAGTGAGATGATGAAAAAGGAGGGTTCAACCTTCGAAAGTGGCAGTCTAACAGTAGAAATAGTGATCAACGGAGGTAGCTTTGAAAAATAAAGATCTTAAAGGGTGCAAATGATGAAGAAATAAAAATCCTTGGGATACAATGGAATCCCAAATCTGATTTCTTCAGTTTCAGTGTTTCATTACTAGAGAAGAGAGATGCATTTATTCAAAGAGATGTTCTTTCTGAAATTGCTCGTGTGTTTGATCCTCTAGGACTTTTTGCGCCATGCATTGTTTTATGAAAATCCTTTACAAGAGCTATGGAAATTAAATCTAGAATGGGAAGAACCAATCCGGAAGATTTAAATAAACGGTGGACAATCTTCCGAAAGGAACTTCATCTTATCGAGAAAATGAAAATACCGGTGTGTCTTGCTACCTTCATGCATTCAACTTGAGATTCATGCCTTTTGCGATTCCTCCGTAAGAGCATACTGTACAGCAATTTACCTCAAATGTATCGCATCCGAGTATAAGTGTCTCCTTCTCACTTCTAAAACAAGAGTAGCCCGCTTAAAACTCAATCTTTACCTCATTGAGCTGTGTGCAGCATTGTTGCTGTCTAATGTGTTACAAGTAGTGTTAAGGGAGTTTCCTTTATCTATTCACAGAACCATTGCCTGGACGGATTTGACAATTACTTTAGCTTGGCTAAAAAACAGAACCATATCGCTGGCAACCATTTGTAACAACAGAGTTTCCAAAAAATTCAAACAACAATTCCCATCAGTTGAATGGTGTCATGTTTCGGGAATTGAGAATCAGCCGATCTAGGCAGGAGGACTCTTTTTTCCTTCTCAGCTTGCTCATGATCAGTGGATTCATGGACCTCTCTGGTTAAATCACCCCATGAATGAAACGTCATCTTATAAAATCCCAGAAACTTTCTCCTTTCCGGATAATACCTTGAAAGAGGACGTTGTTACATGTGTTACTAATTTATCAGAATTTATTGACAGAATATCGTCTTTTACAAAGTTAGTTCGTGTCTGTTCTGGATTTTGAGATTCATAAAAATAGCCATTCACCAGTCTCAAGAACTTTTGGTTATGAAATCATCGAACTTCATACTGCTGCAGTTGTTACTATTGTACGTTTGATTCAACAAGCAAATTTCGAATGAATTTAAATGTCTTTTCAAAGGAAACCCTTTACAAAGGATAACAAATTACTTCCATTGAAAAGTGAATTTAAGCTGACAAGGAGGGTAAAATAATGAAGGATTGCTTTGGCATACAGAGGATGTTCACCTATGTGTGTTTGGCAAAGACATTAAATCCAATGTAAACAAATATGGGGTCACAACTTATATTTAACATACCAAGTTTCCAATGGCTGAATGGTTATTTTCCAAAAACATATTGATGTGGTGTAATTTCTGGATGTTAAAATGCATTTTTGAAAATGTGACACGAGTGAAAAATATTTAGTTTTTAATGATAAATAGAATGGAATACATATTTTTGTAAGATGAACTCAATAAAGTAACTCTTTAAAAAATAATCTAGAATGAATCCTGTAATAAATAACACTAAAAAATCAATGAATACTCACTATAATGATGAATACTCACTATAATACCCTGTATCAGATTTCTCACACTTTTGGCAACAGCTGTAGGCTGCTCATCTGCTAATCTGATTAAAGTAGATAAAAAATTCTTGCATTTCTTCTTGGCAGTGTCAGGAGACATCTGCATAAGAATTAAAAAAAATAATGTAAGATACATTGTGATAATTTCAAAATCCTACAGAATGAAACTGAAGATAAATACAATTAAAATGCAATCTATCTCATAAAAAATTTAAATAAACACTACTGCACTATTCGATACAAAGTAGTACAAAAAGTCTAATTTCATATAAAATTTTAAAATGCCATTTTATAACAAAGGTTTCTCAATTTTTAATAATTCCTTTCATTAATATTAACAAAATTTCCAAATGTATAGTTTAAAAAAAACAAGAACACCGAAAATTATAGTGATGAACACCTTTTTCAGTAATTATCAGTGCATATAAGTAGTTTTTCAAAGAATGGTTACCAATAATAACACTAAAAAATATACAGCTTTTATTAAATAACTAGCTGGTATACCCGCTCTTCGCAGGGTGAACTGAAAAATTAAACAACACAGATTGAAAGAAAAAGAAGTTTTTAATGAGTTAATTTTATGTGAATTGCAAATTAAACAAAAAAAGCTTTTTGCATATCTCAGCTAAACAAAAAAAAAAGGAAAAAAAACACCTTTGTTAAATTTTAACAATGTAGATCTAATAGCTGATAAAAAGGATTTTTTTTTATTTATAATTCGTCGTAACTCTTGAGGGTCGATTTTTCAAAATACCTCCCTAAGCTGATCTCTGCTCAGCAAAAGTAACACATTGTTAAAAGCTTTGCGTAATGAACGCTTAAAGTAGTGTAAATAAATTATATCTGAAAGTGACATTAATATTACTTTCTGTTGTATTTATTTTATTTTAAAATTGTAATATTCGCAAGCAACGCCATTTCTTAAATTATAATGGCTATTCAATGAAAAACATGGCGAAATGTTAACAAAAGAATCAAGTTGGCAAATGCCTAGCTACTTTCGTAGCTCGAGCTTTATTAGAGCTTTGTAAGACCCGCCGTGTAGGGGAGCAATGCACTTTAATACTTTATCCAACCACATTACTGATTTACTGCAGTTTTTTCACACAATATTTTTTTTTTGGATCACTACTACATTTAAAATTAAAGGGATATACATAAACAAAATACTCCACTTTGAAAATTTAATCCTTTTTAGAGCTAATAAATTAATTAAAGATATTCCACTGCAAAATTAATTATATACACTTTTCACTTAAAAATAAGTAGTGAAATAATTTCCAAGGTCTTCACTAACATACAAAAACATAAGACACTTTAAATTTTGACATAAACTATTTTTTGGGACAAAAATAATAATCTTTGCAATCTGCTGAAAACGCAATACCTGCTACAAAACTATTATTTCCCGCTAAAGCCTCATCCCATAGAACCCCGTGCTGCCATATATCTTGGAAGGTGGATTTCAAAGAACATTCCTGCTAAGTATTGGTAGAATATTCCTTCTAAGTTGGTGTGGTGTGGTAGTTAGGAGAAGGGGTGCCAGCTCAGGTGTAAGTCCACATCACTTGACCATGGTTCCTGAATTACATGATCCGTTGCCAAGCCCTCATGTAGCTGAACAGTGTGACGTTAATATTCACTCACTCCAAAAAAATACGGTACAGTAGTTATAATTATTTTTATACTTAAAATGCAATATCTGCCCTATTCAATTAAAATTACAGCATTATAATTAACTACTAACCACAAACAAATTTTGAAAATTTGTCCAAATGATGCAGTGTGAAAGAGAAAGTTTATTTACTTTAAGTACCAGGACCGATAAAAGCGTTTATTTTGAAAAGATCAATTTTTTACTACCAAATGTGCATAATAAAATCATAAAAAAAAACATCAAAATAAAGAGAGATTCATAACAACATCTCCCTTCAAAACTTAGTTTTAATTTGAAATAAAAAAAATAGGCATTTTGATCACAGGAATTAATTAGAAGCGAGCCCCTTGTGTAGCCAAAACAAAAAGTTTTTCACAAAAAGATAGATATATGCTGACGTGGGCTTTTTTGCAGTGCACGCCAGAATTGCTGGCAGAATGTTTTCCTATTTACTTGACAAATATCGTTATATTTTGGACACTTCTCACAATATCTTTATAAATTATAGCCTATGTGTTATTCTGATGTATAAGCTATATTAGTGTAAAGTTTCATTTAAATCCATTCAGTTGTTTTTGCACGAAAGACCCACAAAGATCCTCACAAACTTTCACATTTATAATATATATTAGATGAAAGTAAACCTTCAGTCATACAAAGAAAAAAAATTATGCGGTTACCTGATTAGGCGTACCAGATTGATTGTTTGTTGCTGTTTGAACTGTAAGTGGAGTTGTTAAATTACCATTAACACCAGCCTGCAAAATATGATTAGTTGGTTTCAAAATCTGAAAATGAAAAAGTTTCAAAACATTACTTATTAGGATTAGATTGAATTTTAAATCTTTAGATTAGAGAGCTTTATTGCATTAGTGATGATAGCTGAAGATCCTCAATAAATGAGTATCCAACTCCATCTGGTTCACTGTGAAAGAAAATGATACAGTGAATAGAGATTAAGTTTGAATTTTATACAGTGAAAATCGTTTAACACGAAACTGAAGGGGACAAACATTTTTTTGTATTAAAAGATATTGCAACCCCCCCCATATATCAACAAAAATGAAGTTTATTAGAGTACATTTTATTTACATAAAATGTGTATATGTCTGTATTTAATAAAAACTGTTCAAACATTCATGTAATTTGCACCCTTTTTTAATTATTGTTGATAAAGACTATTAGCAAAACCAAAATCTTTACAGATTTCCATTTTAATCTTCTGTTTTTGATCAACAGCCTTAAGAAACCCCATCTTCATTTTAAGCAATATAGAAGTTTGCTTTCCCCCTAAGCTTTTCGCCATTGTGTTTGAAAAAAATTCTTCCGAAATAGAAAAAATAATGCAACCACTCAAATTTTACTCACACTGTGATGTACTTGTCACTGAATTTCAAAGCCAATTGTTGAGATGAAGGGTGAAAGTAGTTTACAAGAGGAGGGCACGACTAAGGAAATTCATTTAGGGTTGAGACTTGGTGTAATAGTAGTACTCCTTTAGGATGTTCAACCCTCAATATAATTCCACCGAATGGCCAGTCAATTAAGAGAAAATAGCCTTTGAAATTCCTGCTAAGCTTTTATACAATTAAGTTTTAATTTCTTCCAACGACTCCATAGCGTGGTTAGGAGAACGCCAGCTTACTATGCCGGAGGATTGAGTTCAACTCACACGATCAGCTTTTTATTTTCAACTCCTTTAATTAATTTCTAAAATTAAATAAATTTATTTATGAAAGGTTTATTAAATATTAAATGATATTTTATGTAATTATTTTGTATTTTATAAAGTAAAAAAAAATTAAATAAATTAAAATTATTGAAAATTATTAATTTATCATTGAAATTATTCTTAATTTACTATTAAAATTATTCAAATAGATTTATTAAAATAAAAAGAACTTATTAAATATTTTATAAAATAATTAATATATATAAAAAAGACACTATTTGTATTATACTATACATAATATTTTATTTATAGTATATTGTTTTTCACATTATAAGACTATTTGTAACTAATTTTTATGTAAAATATTATTTGCTATTTATTATATATTTTATTATAAATTTTATTTATTATAAAAATATATTTATATTTAATGTAAATATTTATATAATTACAGTAATTTTTTTACTTTATAAAATACAAAATAATTGCATAAAATATCATTTAATAAACCTTTGATAAATAAATTTATTTAATTTAAAAAATAATTAAATGAATTGAAAAAAAAAAGCTGATCGTGTGAATCGAACCCAATACTCCAGCATAGTAAGCAGGTGTTCTCCCAACCATGCTGTGGAGTCATTGGAGGAAATTAAAACTTAATTGTATAAAAACTAAGCATGAATTTTGAAGGTTATTTTCTCTGAATTGACAGGCATTCAGCGGAATTACATTGAGAGTTGAACACCTTAAAGGAGTATTACTATTACACCAAGTCTCAACCCCAAATGAATTTCCTCAGTTGTGTCCTTCCCTTGTTAGATAAGCAAAATTGGCTCGTGTAACAGGCTATTCCTGGGGTATTTCAAAGTCAAGTTAGCTTCTTTTCCACGAAACATGTGAAAAGACCTCTCTTTGATTTAATTTCCTCTTAATCTAGTCTGCATGGCTGGTGTTTACTGTATTTTGTTCATTCCCAAAAAGGAAATCTTTTCCTGTTAAGCTCCTCAACCCATAAATTTGCAAAAAAATTTCCGAACAAAAATGAGGTTATAGTGTTCGAGCATGCGCAAGAACATTTGTCGCATTATTGGTTAATGAGCATTATGGGCGCCAATGTTTGATTTGGTGAAAATGGTCGATGGGCTAATACACATATACTGATGTTTTTAATGTTACAGCAAATTAAAATGAGAATTACAAAGCATAATTTTGACATAATAAAAAATGTTTGCAGAAGTTTTTATCATTTCTAAAGTTGAAGTTAAACAGTATAAGAATGTATTACTTTTCCTATTGCTTCAATACATTAAAAAATGTATACTTTCACAATCTGAAACATATATTCTTAGTCACAAGTAAAAGAGAGAGAAATACTTAAGTTTCCATTATGAACTTATCAATAACAACAAAAAGTTATATAAATAGATGCCAAGATCTTCATTTCTATCATCATGTCATATTTAATTATTAAATATATTAATTTCATTTATTTCTCCTTAATATTAATTAGATATCATATTGATGAACATACTTATTCAACTACAAAATTTTTTCTATAACTTCTTTATTTTATAGTTCTTATTTACATGATCTATTTTAAACTCAAATAAACAATGAAACAATAAGAGAATTACAGCTAATCTCTCCAAAATTAAACCAAATGTTTAACACTTTTTTTGTTCAATAGTTTTCACTGGCCAAGCTATTATGATTATTGTCGTTACTATAAGCACTGATGAAAAGGAAATACATGACTAATTAAAGTTTTAATTAAAAAAATATGATTATTAAAAATCAGCTCATTTTAACTTGTAATTTGGGTTAATATGTATAGAAATAATAAAAAGGATATTATATGAAACAATTTCTTAACTATTGAAAACTTATTCATTCATTTTCAATGCTCGTATAACTATTTTTTTTTATTATAAATGTTTCATTAACATTTTTTTGAAAAATAATATTCATATATTACATGTCCTTTCATACAACCATACGATTCTTAATTAAGGATTTAGAAGTGTTATTCAAATGCATCCAAACATTTATTTCTAATTATATATCTTGCACACATCCATATTCTGCATTTATAAAAAATATTACCTTAACAATACCACTTTTGGGAGTATTTGGGGTAGAAAGCCTAGTTGTGCCATCATTTATTGTAGTTGACCCTTGCTGAATAATAGTACCAACAATTGATTGAGGAACAGTTACTGCAACCTAAAATGACACAACTTTTATTTTCAAACATAAGCCATGATGTGAGAAATTATGTGATAATGACTGCATAATTTCATTCAATTTTTAATTAAAATAAAATGATTAATTCCTCACAAAATACATGGCAGTACACTGAGTACAATATTAAGATTTACAAAACATTAACAGTTTATAATTTTTCCTTATCATTGAAATATTCATTATTTTTCTTTATTAAAAAAAGGAATCTATACTTTATTAGAAATTTCATCACACTTTTATTTAAAATGTATGCAAATGACTTAAACCTGACCTCCAATGCCCCTCTACGATTTACACTACATAAATGAGTAACAAGCAATTTTTTTAAAGAAAATTTTGAGAATTAGTTTTATTCACAAACAATTTCATTATTTAAACAGTTAAAACTCATAGTACAAATAAGATATAAAAAAAATTCTATAATTACAAATACATAACTTTGATTTTTATCATTTTAAATTTACAACGTGATTAAAAATATCTGTAGTACTGTAAAATAGATTGTGGTAGAATCTCTTCATTCTGAACAAAAAGGTGGTCTCAGTAAATGAAACTAAGCTCTCTGAATTAATCTAAATGTGTGTGTATATGTATGTATAACATATATATATATAAATACACAAACATTGTTTGTCATTAAAATTGCAACACCAAGGAAAGAAAGCAAATGGCATCACTTAGTGTATATAAACAGCATAGTAGGAAGAAAACATGATTAAATTTGTAAGCAATTTTGGGGGGTATACAGATTCACATACAGCTGCTACCTCTGGTGGCTGAAACAGTTATAACCTAGGTACAAATCAAGTAGAACTAGGTTTGGATGGCAGATAAGGGCAAGTTTTTCCAAGCTGCTTTAAGTCCTCACCACATATCAATCAATGGCTGAAAAAACGGGGGTGGACTAGTCTCTGAACACAACCCATGACCAGATATTTTTGATGGGTAAGAGATCTGGAGGACACATGCTAGACAAGGCAATAGCTGAACATCCTCTGTGTTGTTCTAGGTCAGGACACAATAAGCAACATGTAGTCTTGCATTATCTTGTTGAAAGATATTTGCCAAAGCCTTAAAGGTACCTATTGGTTTTATGATATGAGAAATGCAACACTGTTTAGATTACTGATGACAGAATTAAAGGTATATGTATGTACTCAATAGCTGCTTGTACCATCGCACCATAAGTGCCGGGCCCCTATGACAATATAAACAGGTTCTGTGCAGTTTTCTTGGTGCCATCAAGCATGAATACTTCCATAATGATGTTGCATGCAGAACCAGGACTTGTCTGACACAGCCACTGCACATATCTATGCTGTTAAAAATTTATTATTAATTTGCACCTTATCTTAATTTATGTTTGGACTGCCTCTGATTAGAACTTTAACAATAATTGGCTTCTATAAGTATGACAAATTTAATAAAACTGAAAGAAAACATATAATCACCTCAACAATAACATGACGATACAATCTCCAACACATTCATCGGGAAGTGAGGAACATATTTGCATATTCTTATGTACAGATAGTAATTTATATATTTGATTTGTTACTTGAAATACATAATACTTCATAGGACATGCCATATAAGATATTAGACGAACAGAAATTACAATGGAAGCAATATGTGAACAATCGACTACTACATTAATTAAATGTTGCAACTTGAAATAAACATCCTGATAATTGAAAAGTTTATGTTGGAGAGGGTCCAAAATAAAACTAATTTAGATAAAGATTATGTAATCTAATATACTGCAGTCCCGAGGGAAGCTATGATGCAGACAATCCTTTTATTCCAGATGTCGTTGCCCTGTCCATGTAGATACTTTTCATACAACAAACAAATCCTCTTGTTGAATCAAGGCCCATGAAGTGTCTGTAAAATACTGCAAGATTGACCTGACACGTCTGTTTTCTACAGCTTAAGTGGTAGAAGGCCAATGAGATTCTGCACATAGCATTTAATATGACCCTCCTGAACCCATCAATTCCATATTCAAATAACAGTTGTTGGAATCTAACCAATGCAAGAAGCAACATAATAGAACGATATATATATTTATATATATAAACCACACTCTAAGCTACAATTTTGTCACTATTGAATTCCCAAACATACTGGTAGCCATTTCTCCTTATGAGACAAAATACGAATTTCTCACAAGCAACCAACACTCAAATACTATTTTTCAATGAGAAACCTGCTGCATAATTTTGCTTTTATACAGAGTTTGAGATGTTGTTTTCTCCTCATGTGGCCTTCTATTGCACATAAAGGCCAGTCATTAGTATATCTTAGTATTTTAATTTCATGCAAATTTGATGGTTGTATCATCCCCCCTTAATGGTGTTGCAATTCTAATGGTTAACAGTGTAACACAGATGTATAATTATATATTAACTACTTGATTCTATTTAAGACCTTAATTTTATAAATAATCATAATATAGTAAATTAAATATGTAACTAAATTAATGCAAGTTAAATTTTTTTTTGAAAGCAAATAATTCTGACAAGGGATTAATTTTATTGATTTCAATCTGGAGTACTTGCAATAATTCAATCTTCATGGGGAAAAGGGAGGGAGGGAGGTACGATTCTATGGAAATCTTTAATCTCCATTTTAAACTCCTGTGTTTTCAGATTAAAAAATTTTTTTTTGAATTACTTTATCAGTTACATCAGTACCTATGTATTAGCCTTCGACCAAAAAATTGATGAAGCTTTGAAAAATTTGTGGCAAAATTTATTTCTATAAATAACTAAATGTGAATTACACTTCTTTATTTGAATTTTGTTAATTTTTTTTTAAAAGTAATGAAATGAGATATTTGACAACATTTTTAGATTATGACTTAACTGTTTTTAAATAAATAGATATGTTGCACAAAATTTCTTTATTAAAATGATCTAGCGACTTCGAAAATATTCAATTATGTTTTCTTTCTTAGAAAGCAGGTCCCAAAGTTCAATCTCTTCTCAAAAAAAAAAAAAAAAATGAAGACAATAAGGTCATTGTGTTCAAGCATGTGTGAGAAATCTTTTTTCTTCATTGGCTGTATATCACAGCATTTGGTAATGGTTTTTGATATGATGAAAATGGTTCAAAGGGCTAATGCGCAAGTACCATTATGTTGATTCACAGAAATTCCACAAATAAAAAAATATTAAAATGTATGCAAAAGGCTTAACATAATGTAATTATTATATTTAAACATGTAAATCAATTTATACTATAAATGTACTAATCCAATTCAGTCAAAAATAAAACATCACTGGCTTTGTTATGTAAAATATATAGGCTCAACTGATCAAATTATAGAGTAGTCAAGAACTATTGTGAAATTTCAATCATAGTGAACAAATAGCATTTAATTATGGAATATATATGGTATATACAATTTCTTATATAGCAAATACTACACATCAAAAAATTAGTTCTTGAATGTAATTTTGCTAAATAACATGACTTAAAAATATTTTTTAAAATATCAATGCAAATTAACTCCTTTCATTGACTGGTTTTTACGAGAAAACTTACCTGATTAGCTTTAAGACCAGTAGCACTAACAGGAACAGAAACTATTTGTTGAGGGGTGACAGTTCGAATACTAGTTGCACCAGGCTACAAAGTAGAAAAATTTATACAACTACAATAAAATATTAGTTTTTCCAAGTAAAGAAATGTATCAATGACATGCAAAAATTAATAAAGATGATATACTCCTGAAGAAAATTGAATATCAAAAAGTATTTAATGAATCTGTAATATTTTATCCTCTTAAACATAGAATTATTCAAAATAGAAACTGTATATTATTTTGAAAATATATATTTAAAGGACATAACCAGCATGTTATAAATGCCAGTTGACAAAGTTTGCTGTAAAAAAAGAGAATTTAAAATCTGAAATGAAAACTTCATGACATACTTTACAACAGTTTGTGGCTACACGAATTGAAGCAAACTGATTAAACTGTTAATTACTTTGTTGTCATTTTGCAACATTATATTATTATTCCATACTGTTTACCTTTCTGTAGAAAGTCGTGTAGCAATGTGCCTCGTATATTTTCCATTTTCCCTCATTAACAAGAAGTATTAAAGTTAAATTGTTCTTTTATGTCATGAGTAACATCGTTAAACCATAAGCAAATATTTTAAACAAGCATTACAAAAATTCAATATCTCCCATCAACTCAGCATTGCCACACATAAGTTTTAATGTAAATCCCAAAATTATATCATAGATATTTTAATTTTCTCTCAATTTCATTTAATGAGATATTTACATTTTCATAACAGTCTCAGGCACTACAAAATTAGAAATGTCATAGAAGTTATGACAAAAACACACAAATTAAACCAAAAATATTTCTTATAAATTAAGATTTGGGGGAAAAGATACAAAGCTTAAAAATATAGTACTGAAGAAAATGTGAAATCAATATTTTTCTTTGAAAAATACGTTATTAAAATTCAAATTTTGTTAAAACAGAATATATAAATGGTGAGGAAGGATCCTCAATAACAAAGGTTCTAAGTGAAACAATGAAGCTTATAATTATCTATAATTTGAGAAAAAAGAACACAAAGCTACAAGAAGAGAAGATACTAAAGATGCTAAGTCCTTCTACTATATCTTCATACACACACAAGAATAAAAGCTATTGGAACATGTAACACACAGAAACATACTTAGGAGATTGAAACAGAATTTCACTGCTTCAGTCATCATTTTAATGGAGATAAGTAAATAAGAATTGTACTTGTACAGAAGAGATGAATGATTTGAAAATGATAAGAGTAATACAGCTCAAGATATTAGCTGGAACACAAGTTATAACTCCAAAAGAGAATTTCCCTCTTGATTGATTATCTGTGGAAGTACTGGACAGATTTTAATGAAATTAGGTACATACATAGCTTGATGCATAAGTTGAAGGAAAATCAAAGAAGAAACGATATAGAAGGAAAAAAATAAGTTAATAGACAGCATGGTCCCTGTTACAACTATGCAATTTTCATAGCACAAATTCATGTTGAAAATTAGTTGCTTTAAAAGTCCTATTGTGACTAGTACTATTCCTCCAGCAATGTTTTTTTCAAGTCTTGAGAGGGGGAATGCAAGTTATAATTACAGTCTCAAGAGCATTCAAAATATGATTTACAGGATTAAGATTTGGCTAGATCTTGCATATATCATTAATTTTAAATAGCAGTGCATGAAACTCTGGTCCCAGTGACAAATGAAGTTCATGAGACAGCAAAGAAACTTTGTATTAACTCATAATACACTTCCCTGTAATTTATACATATCAATCTTCATCAGTCAATGTGGCTCTTAGACAACCTCGACCATGCCTTTTCTCTTAAGGATCTGATATCCTTAAACTGTATCTATAAATTGTACACAATACCAGGCATGAAAAAGGTCTGTAACTTATACTGTACTTCATGTCTATCAACAATCTTCCATGGCATTAACTCAGCATTGGTGTTTATTCATTTTGAATCTCGCGTAAAACAGTAATACCCCGAACTTATGCAACAGGTGGGACCGAGTAATAACAGTGTAAGTCGGGTATAATTTTACATATAAATAGATATAAACAATTTTCAGCAGGGGTCAGAGATGAAAGAAAATAATAATTTAGAAACAAAAACGTTTAATAAAATCTCAGTTATATACAAATTGCAAATCAAAGTTATTTTGATGTAGAAGGTTGCATAAAATGTAACAAAGTAGTCTGCATGTTCCAAGATTTTTTTTTCTCCCGCAAAATTTTCTTTTAGCACGCTAATAATATTTTTATTCCTCATTTTGTTGAAAAAATAGATCATAATTGGAGTCTATACTTTCTAAAATTTGTAACCCTTCTTCAATTAAATTGATACTTTCTGTCAAATTCCCAACCTTCATTCAATCTTCCAACTGAATCGAATCTAAAGACTCAATTTCTTCAATGTCTTGCTCTTGCATTTCTATGAACTCATCAATTGTTAGCTCCTGATAGTGAGAATCAGTAATTCTATACTAGGTATTACAGAACACAAATTAAATTATTATGACTAAGCGCCAAATCTGTGTGATACATCCAAATGTATACATTAGCTAAAATTGAAACAGGGAATGAGTAATTAAGTTGTGTAGTGCTTAAACAAAAAACAAATTGACGAGATTTGAAAGTCTAGTAACTCTGGGTTTGAGTAAGTTGAGGCATTACTGTACAGCAAAATAAATCAAATTAAAATACAATAGTTACCAAAGTGTCTGAATAAAGTCTAGAAATCAGCCATCATGCTTCAAATACTCTTTCTATAAATGCAGAGCTCTCACACATGCACAATTACATAGTTGACACTAAAAAAAATCTCTATTTGGAAGCATTAGTTTTAACTTTTGTTCTCTATCTGTTGATTGATTGTTTATTAATATCACATTATGGAGAGACATGAGGACTATAGTTGACAGGCTCCAACAATTTTGAACCACAATCAGGTAATGAGGACAATACTCTCTAGGACCCTATTTTCAAAACTTCCATATGATGAATTACAGCATCAACAAATTTTTAATTTATATTCAATTTGTTTATGATCAAATAATGACGAGTAACATTTTGTTAAAATAATGATCAAATGAATCTGTTTCGTTAAAATCAGCCCCTTCATGTGGCAGGTCTCCAGTGTCACCAAAACTCAAATCCACGACTTGATAGAAATAATGCCAGCAGTATTTTTCCAAAAAACTTGAACTAAATTTACAAATTCTTAGTTTTAAACAGCAGTGTGACGATAAGAAATAACTCATAAGTGCGACAGTAATATTTTAATAGAACAGACAAAAATTTACTATAAAACTTAAGAAAGCACAACACTGCAATTATATGTTAATACTTGGAAAAAAACTGTTTCACAACATCTAACATGATAAAAAATGTAAGCAAAGGAACAATATAAGAATGAAAAATATATAGCTTTTGTTCATACTATTTCACAATAAAAGTAATTTTTATAATTATTTATTTAAACAATATGCCTTTAATTATGCAGATTCAGTCAAACAATGCCATTAAAATGATCCTACATTAAAAGGAATCATGATAATGATGAAAAAATTATGTAAAATTCTTTGTAATACAATTTAAAACTCATTAATAAAGATAATAGGAAATTGAATTACTGGAAGTGACTGTAAGCGATATGTAGCAGTACCAGGAATAGTACTACCAGATGAACCAGCAATGTTGACCACCTGAAGCTGTCCATTTTCTGTTTTAAGTATGACTGCTCCTCTAACCATGTTAGGTGAAAGTGTTATTGTTCCCTAAAAAAACACACAATTTAAAATATTTCAACAATTAACACGTTATACAAAATCCACAATATCATCCAAAATAAGAATATGTTGGTACCAAATTTTTCAGATTCTCTACAAAATATTGCTTCCTAATTATATTTATGTCAAATTGGATTATTTTTTAAATACTGGTTAGTTCTAATTTTTGGCACTGAAGTTTCACAGAACATATTGTGCCAAAAATAAGATTGAAAATCTTTCATTAAATAATTCATAACAATTTATAAACTTTTTTACACTACATAATAAAACTATTTTCTATAGCACTAAATGTTTGGAGGGAAAAAACAACAATGAGTGCTCAGTAAAAAAATTAATAAACAAAAAATTTGTGGTTGGCAATTTTTTTGTTATGTTTGTTAAAGTATACAATTTAAAATGCTTAAAACAGGCAGAACTTTTAATCAAAATATGCATCACATTCAGTAGACACAGTATGACCACGTATAAAGAGATCTACTTCCAGAAAAAAAGCATTAATATCCAATTTGCAAATGTGTGAAAATAACATTTTGTCTTCTAGACCAGTGCTTTCCAACCTTTTTATTGATGTAATCCAGTCAACACATGATTATTTTACAGTAGCCAGAATATACAGTTACCCCAAATGAACATAAAGTGATTTAAATGGAATATAAAAAATGAGAAGATCTAATTCAGAACTCTATTAAGTTTACAAACAACCTGTTATTGTAAAATTTGTCAAATTAGACTTAAATGGGCTGGTCATCTGGCTAGAATGAATGAGGATCGTTGCTGCAAGAAAATCTTTCTGTTAAAGCCCATGGGAAATAGACCTTAGGGCAGACCCCTGATAAGATGGGATTGATTGTGTCCAAAAAGAACTTAAAATTTAAAAAAAAAACTGGAAAACAGTTGCCAAAAGTAGACATGCCTCGAGAAATATTTTGGAGAATGCAAGGCCTGTAGAACCATTGAAGAAGATAAAAGAAATTTCCATAAAAAGTCACACAAATCCAAGAGAAATACACCACAATAAATAAAACAAAAATAATTTAATGTTAATTGCATGGCAGGCATTGATTGGAAATTATAATTGATTGATGAGTAGATGAATTTAGTTCCTATAAAAATTGTAAGACACTGAAAGAATTTATCAGGGTAGGAAAAATGTCATGGTTTAGACTTTAAACACATTCTAATGTTTTATTACGGGTAAATATCTTTGCAGTAAAAACAGATCTTGCAAGATAAAGGAGAAAAGTTAAAACTTGAAACCATTCATGTTACCATGAATAAAATAGAAAAAAAAATGCCTAGAATCAATGAAAAATTGTTTGTAACTGTTTAGAAATGCCAATTTTTTTTTAAAGAATTTTTAAAACTAAAGAGTAAGATTGTCCTACAGTGGAAAACTTTCAGTAAATGTAGTTTGCCCATACATCAGTTTCTGCCCAACTCCACTCAATTATTGACAGCAAGTGTTATCTTTTTTTGCTAATCCGTGTCATTCAAAAACTCAGTCTTTTATATAGGACTCAAGTTTTCATATCCCTTTTTCAACATGATGTAGCAGAACTGTACAAAAGGATAACAGGTACCGACAATAACATTGATAGCATCATGTTAAGTACAGTGTAGCTGGAGCTAGACTATTTGCATTGATGTATACCATGAGACCCAAGGGCTCATGTATGGAACACTTATAAAACATTTGCAAATAAACTTGAACTTTTCCTGCATTCTTTATAGCTATACTTGTCTTTGTTTTTTTACTACAGAACTCGGAGGCCTTGGAGGGAATTATGAATAACCCTGCATAGTATTGCAGTTTCCGATTGCGGATTTATCAGTTCATCTAGGAGACACCCCTAACTGCAATACTAACCCTGAAACAATCATTTGAGATAGGCTTGAGAAGAATCCTACAGAAGCAATCACCATGTGAATGACATGTATTGGTTTACTCCTGTCATAAAAAAGGTATCACCAATACAGGTCATTGCATATGGCAAACACAAGGGTTAGATTCAAGAACTAACTATGACATTGACAGAAAATAAAAGCAGTACACCCCTTTTATTTTAAAATCGTTAACAAAACAAGCCAAAAGAAAACACAGAAAACAGAGGATTTAAAAAATATCAAAATTGAACTTCAAAACCCACCATGAATTGAATTTAAGAAAAATTTTAATGATATCTTGTAAATAAAGCTTTAACTCAGGAAATATTATTTGCTTCTTATAAAACTTTTCGAAATCTTTGGACATGGCTTACTTACTCCTTCAAAGATAAATTCATGAGAGGGAACAATAAAATAAATAGAAGCAAGGTCAAAGGTAGAAATTATTGCTAGGGTCGAGTCAGCATTTAACTCTCAAAAATTTCCATATTGTACTAAAATTAATTCAAAAACAAACTGGTGTTTTAATCTATTCTCCCACATTTACTTTGTTTTTAATGTATATAAACACATGATTCATTCTCTATGGCACCCATATTAAAACCAATATCTTTTTAACTTAAATTCAACATATTTTCCTTTTTAGGTTCCATAACACTATCTGAATCTAAGTATTTGCAGGGGGCCCTTCTCCGAGTCACACACACAAAAAAAAAAGCAGGAATAAAATCCTTTAATGACCGGCCCAAATACAGATTCCTTTTCAACCCAGTTGTCTAAGGCATGCCCTGTAGCAGTGGACTTGTAAGTCGGTAGTTTAAATAAATGCCTCTGCCAAAAGTTCCTCAATGGTGACCTGGAAAATGAACACTAGATGGCGGCACAGTCTAACGCTACTGATCGATTATGCATTAATATATCACGGCTAAAGATTCAAATGGCTTTAGACCCACCATCTCAACAATAGACTGCCCACAATGCCAAAGGAAAAACGTTCCAACAGCACTCAAACCTACTGGAAATGCATAAGGATTGCAGTATTGGCTAGAAAAACAACCCTCTGTAAGTATTGCTCGGAAAGTTGAACAATAGCAAAAACAACTTTCTTCTCTAGGAAGGGAGTATGCAGCAGGCACAACTTGTGCAAGTCACAAACAGTAAAGGACATTAATAAAAGCCTTCCCAACCTTTTTATCACCCGGATTGGTTAGAGTCTGATAATTTTATTACGACATGCTGAAAGGGGGTAATTGTTTATATATTTTAGATGGTTTTAATTATTTTAATTGTATTTAAATATGTCTTCAAAATAAAATAAAGTTACAAAAAAAATGCATATCAAGTGATTTACCATGAAATATAAAGTCATTTCCATGGAAAGTTGCACAAACCAGAGAGAAAAACATCACAGTAAAAAAAGGTTCATTGTGCGGCCCAGTACTATTTGATCTGCAGACCACTAGTCTAAGGCCTGCCCAGAGTAGAAAACAACCAGTAGATCAGTGGTTCAAATAAACACCCCTGTCAAAGGTTAATTATACTTTAACTAAAGAACCTTTTTTTTAATAATTTACACTGACAATCTAAATCCATAGTTGATTTCAAATAAAGGTGTTTTCGAATTAAACTTAGGTTATTAGCTACAGATTCGAGTAATTTTAAATTTCAGTATACCTATGAATACAGATTAGAGAAAGGCAAATTTGTTTTGAGGTTTGAAATCTTTATTAAAAGAAAAAACATTCTTTTTAAAATGCTTAAAATAAAACATTTCCTCATTTAACTATTAATTTGTGCATGAAAATTTATATATGTTAACATGTTGCATTAAAAATTATTGATTTAGCATTTTTTAAAAAGTATGTGAATAAAGCCAGCTGCAATTCATTTTTCTCACTTAAATTGTATCTTGCTTTACATTATATATACAACCTCTCTGTTTAAAATACAAAATAAACACTGCCAACAGTTTATCAAAATATATCAAGAATTTTACATTATTTCATAATGATACATAAGTACCTGAGCATTTTTACTAAAAGCAAGCAGACTGAAATGAATCACACACACATTTTAGACAATAGATTCTTTAAAAATTTAATCAATATGCATCAAGAAATTATCAGTCAATAAAGTATTAAAATATTTATCAAGGAATCATTTTTTGCAAAAATAGAATGAAATTTCTTTAACTAGGAGAAAATTCGAATAAGTATAATAAAGCAATTAGCTTTAGATGAAGTTCGCTTAAAATTGATAAATGATGGCCATTTTAAAATTTTCAACCCTTACCTTATTAGTTGAAATTGGAATAACTTTCTGTCCAGCTAATTGGTTTCTAGGAGCAACTATTCTTTGTTGTTGGAAAGTTTGTACTTTAATTTGAGCATTATTTTGAGAGATGTTTTTCTATGATAAAGGGTAAGAAATTATAAGAACACAAAAATAAAGTCATGCAATTAAAAATTATGTTAATCAAGCATTCAAAAAATAAACATTCTATTAATAAAAATTCATGCAAAAGCAAATGTTTCACAAACAATATCAACAAAACTTAAGACTTGTGAAAGCAAATAGTTATAAGCCAGATATAAATGCTAAATAAAATATAAAATTATCAATCAAAACACACGTTAACAAGCAAAAAGAACAAGTACATAAAAAAGAAAATATTTTATGCAACATAACAAAATAATGGAAAATACAAAACTTAAAAACAAAAAATAAGTCATTATCTTATGAATACATGATTTTTCAAACCAACATTTGTTCACTTTCGATTTTTTTATATATAAGTAAAACTATATTAATTATCTGTAATACAGTAAAAATTTGTTTTCAATATTTATTTTAATGATATGTATTTGAAATTTTTATATATATTGTTTGATCCTACAGCACATTAACTTTCCCAATCAATAGTACTTTGTGCTCAAAGATCAATTAGAACAAATTTGAAAATACTTAGTATAACAAGGGAGGAAGGAGTGCATCTACATAAACCTTTTTTTTAAAATACAATTTTAATTTTAGACTACCTGCAATTATATTAGATCATAAATAATCCAATAAAGCTTTCAAGTAAGCTTTGATTTAACTATTTTAGAAATTTAACACCTAAATAAATTTAAAGTTTTAGATAATTTTTGTTAAGTTTTACAGATATATTTGCAAGATGGCAGCAAGTTTAGAAACTTTATTAGTATGCAAATTTTCATGCAGCTCTAAGAATACAGTCCGACAGCCTCCCTTATAATATTTAAAAAAAGAGAGTTACAATTGTAGGGCAATGAAAAACAACTGTACAAAAACATATTTAAAGACAAAAAAAAAAAAAAAAAAAAAAAAATCTGACAAAGAAAATTATTACCAATTTAAAGAAAAGACAGTGAAGAAAAGTTAAACTTATCAGAAAATGTCTGATAAAGGACTAACAAGTATATTTTAAAATTGAACAAAATAAGTAAACATTTTTAAAGTTTTGACTGCTATTAAAACTACCTAGTTTGTTTTTTAATATAAACCAATCAATGAGTAATGGTTCAAAAAATTCTAAAATCAAGTAAAACAAAAATTTCTGATCAATCTGCAAGTTTATCACAAAACAAGCAATATAACAGCAAAATTAAGCAATAAGGTTTAACCAATAAGTATTAGGACTGACTTTTTCTGGTCAATGGATAGGAGTAGATGGCAATTTCTAAGAGAAGGAGAGGAACAGAGATGAACTTGTGGCAGTACCAAAATAAGCCAGTAACAGCCTCTGGACAGGAGTGATCACTTTTGTCTAGTTGTATGTTACGTGCTTACGAATTAGAGGGTACCGAGTTCTAATCTTCGACATTGGTGAGCCTGGCTGAAAAGTAAAAGTGCAAAACCTTCTGATCTGTTATGGCGCAATCTACCCACAACAAGAGCAATCAAATTCATCAGACCTACTTGACGCAGCAAAACAAAAGTTGTCAGACTCACTTGATGCAACAACTCACATGCTACACACGCTCGCCATAACAAATATATCGTTCGTTCACCTATCCACCAACTCACTGGAGAGGGAGTAGTGTAGTGGTTCCTATATAAGCCAGTAACAGCCTCCGAACAGAAGTGATCACTTTTGTCCAGTGGTTTACTCGGCTTTGGATCCATAGATCGTGGGTTCTATTCCCGACAAACTATAACTTGGAACTGTGACAGTTGTTTTCAAGAGTACATAGTTCTTGTCCAAAATTTTAATGTATTAAGTGTATGTATTAAAAATAAAGATGTAGCAAACTATTGAGCAGCATTGTGCCATAAAATTCTGCATTAAAACTACACAAATCTGCTATAGAGACATTCAGTATTATCTGTGAGGCTTACAAGGAAGTACAAGGCACATGTTTTTAAGTGAACATAAAAAATTCAGAGATAAAAAGGAAGATGCAAAAGACAAATATGCCAGATGTCCGACATCAACCTGAACTGATGAACATGTGACTAAAAAAAAAAAAAAAATTTACATCTTCTGCCAGGTAAATATTAATGTGGTAGCGGAGGACTTTAATGTTTAACAATCTATTTAATAATTTTCATATTCAATGCATCTATTACTTATTCAATTGTAGCTTATTTGTAAATGAGGAAGGTTTGCATAAAGGTTCTATTAAAGGTTTTGTCAAACAAGCAGAAGAAAACGGTAAGATGATTTGTTGTGAGCAGTTGGAACATTTACAGACAGATCAAAATCTTTTGGAAATCTTTTCAAAAAACCCCTGATATTTTTAGCATTTTTAGTTTCACTTTTATACACAATAATAAAAAAAGTACAGTTACAAATAATACAATCTGTGTGATGAAATGTGAATTTCAAAAGTACAATCTAGAGACCAAAAGACAAATTACTGAGTGACACAAGCTTCTCTTCTCAATCATAACAATGAGCAAAAAGAACAAAATTGATGCTCAATAGCAAAAGATATAGCCCCCAAGAAGCTTGTGCCTGTGAGACAAACAGTGAATGGTAAATCTTAAGCAGAAATAATACAAGGATGTAGTTCTACTACATTTAAAGGGGAACTGTAAATACCTCAATGAATCATCTGAAAATACAGTCAGACATTAGGACTAAATTATAATTCACTACATAAACATAACATCACAAATCAATCTGAACCACCCAGACCCAGTTCTTCCAGACTTCCTTCGGTTTTCCTGGACTACAAAAGGCTTTAAAAGATTGATTTGGGACAATTGAGAGGCTTAAAGAAATTTTGATATGTGGCTGAATAGCTAGTAGCAGCCAGTTTAAGGCATGTATAAAGACTAGAAAAGTGCCAACAACAGTAAAGAAATGCAGAACGGTTATATTTAAAAAATATACTAACTGGCCGAGCATACATCTTCAATAATTTTGTTTCTCACTAGCTCAATCCCAAAACTTATGCGAGAAACACTGAATATTAACGTTTTATTAAAACTGAGTTATTATATAGGTCTTAACTAAATTTATTAGTAGAAGCAGAATTCTATAATAGCACAATTGAATCATTTTTAATTCATCACATTTACAGAAAATATTGAGTAAAAATAAATCAGTGGTTATGAGAAGTTATATATAAATGAATTTTATCCAGAGAGAGAGAAATAGAGTATATTTGTTCGAAGGGCAGTAGCATAATGTGCACTCCTGGATTGTGAGGGGGGGCAGGATTCTAGGTGGCCAAAACCCATGTTATGTTATGATTTTGCAATTCTTTGTGAAATCCAGCTTGGGGCCCAAAGCCTGACTTTACAGGGCCAGCCCTAATATTCCCTATTACGCCACTGTTAAAGGGCATTGGGAACTTTCATTATGACTGTCTTATTTTTTTTGTTCATGCCTTTGTATCTATTTTTACATTAAAATATAAGTTTGTATTTTTAAAGTTATTGCGGTTACAAACATAAAATTTATTAGTCCAAAACAGTGGACAAATAAGATTATAGAACTATCAACTTCCAGTCTAATAACACACACATCCCTGTTTATTATAAAAAGGCTTCTATTATGGTGGCACCCTTGTCTATTTTTTCAATCTAAGTAAATATGCCTATTTAATATGAGCATTAACCATTAACTTTTAAGAGGCAATCAAGCATTTCCTATAATTTAAAAATAGACATTCAGCACTTACATATTAGTATCACTGCAGCAAAACTTATGCCAAGCGAATTGTGTCATGAGATCAAAACAACAAAAGATTCTTACCTCTTTTATATGAAAAAAACAAACACCAATCAGTTAGATTTTAGTGGTAAAATAGCACGATTGTGAGGTGCAAATTTGGCTGTGATGATGCTAATACATAAGTACAAGAAATTTTGGTACTACTATATTATCGCAACAACGCCAACATTCAAAATAACTTGCCAAGTTGGCAAACCCGATTTCGCATGCGTCATACACGCTTAATTGGCAACCATGTGCTTTGTTTCACGTAGTGTCGCCAATGGGTTGCAATAATACACAAGTACCTAAATTCTTAAAAAAAAATTAGTTTTCTTCAACTACATCAATCATAATGAATGAAATTGTACCAATTAATAAAATAATCCTGTTTTGAGACATGAAATGAATTTTATTATACACATATATATATTCATCATATAAAAAAACCTTTCTAAAACTACAGAAATTGAAGAAGAAACTTTTTAAAAAATTATTAGATAAAAAGGCCATATTTTAATAATATGAGGGGGAAAACAATAATTGATTGTATTGGCTTCTTAGATAAATCGGGGAGTGGGTCACCTGTACAGTTGTTCCATTTATATGCATTTCAAAAGATAAAAAATATCACACACATAGCAATATAGATTTGCTAGTAATATAATGTGTAGTAATAATAATGTTCCACATGATTAACAATCTTTTTGAAATCAATAATAATTTAGTTTCCAAGCTTATAATACATAATGAATTTGTTACATAATTAGATATAATTCTTAAAACATTCCTTTAAAAAAAATATACAATACTTTGTAAAATCCTTGAATTTATGTTTTAGGAAAACAATTTTTAGATTGAGAGGATCATGTATAAGAAAGTGATTATTCCTTAGTTTTCAGATCGGATGAAAGTGTAGAATTTAATTTGTTCTTTTATTGAGATAAAATTATCACAGCATTTCAAATGATTACTAATTATTTAAATGTAGGTTTTGAAACCAGTTTTTTTATTACACTTTAAAAAAAATACATGTTGAGATTTATCCTTTGACCATCATACCAATTTTTCAGAAGAATACAAGTGTTTTCCTTGTCTTTCTCACAGGACAATTTTACACATATACACTTTTCAAAGAGCTTCCAAGAAACACTTAAAATTGTATTCCTGAGCAAGAATTCAAAAGACAAAAAAAAAAAAAGAAAGGACTGATAAATAGAAAAATATTTATCAAAGAGGAATGTATTTGAATAATCTTTATGAGATTTTAGAATCATGTTGTAAATATTCAATTGCAAAGAGAAATTTTTTTTTTGTATATTTCCATTAATGTAATAAGTACCATTTTAGTCACCCATGTGTGTGGTTGCCATTATACTTTCTTTTCAAGCTGGCAAAGTAACTGAAACTGATGATACACACAATTAATAAAAGGGTATTCATTGGTTATAGGGACCATGGGTTAATGACTGTTTTTCCAAGCTGTCAGTAAAACAAATACTGGAGATATTATCAATCAACAGTTGTTTCTGAGCCAAAATCCATCGGAGAATTGACACATAACAGAGAAGTGACGAGTATATTTTTTCCACTTTTCAGAGAAAACACACAAAAAAAAAATGATTAACTGGTATATGAATGAAGGATTGACAACATTGTGATATGAATGATAAAAATATGGAAAAAATAGTTGTTTAAAATAAAGGGAGATAGGTACATTGATTAAATGAACCTAATGCAAACATTTCTCTGATGCTTTTCCCCCTGTTACATTTTACAAACATTTTTTTCTGTTCAAAGCAAACATAAGAAGTGGATTTTTTTGTATGAAATGAAAGAGGTAAGAAAGAAATGATTGATTAGTGTATGAATGAAAAGTTAATAGTATCTTGGTATGTATGTCCAAAATTTGGAAAGATAATGTCTTTGTAAAAGAGAAAGGGAGATAATTAAGGCACGCATTTCCTATGTTTTTCTTGTTGTTATATTTTAAAAAAAGCATGCTTTTTTATGTTTTTCTTCTCTAGACACCATTTTGGAAAGCACATTTTTCTCATCTCATATATGCCACTTGACAAAAAATTTTGGCACCGAAAAAATCATGGGGCTTTTCTAGGATTCAACCATGGAATCCTACATATGAAGACCAATTTATCACATAAAAAACAACAGATTAATCATACTATACATATCCAGCTGCTACTCTGGCCTATTTTCATCTGCATGATAATTGCAGGTTGCCTATTTGGTAAAAACTCTGTAGCAGTAAATTTTCTTTCTATTGTAAAAAGCTTATGCATTCTTCATTCATCAGCAAATTTCCAAACTTTCATCCTCCAAGCAAAATTGTAGAAAAATTTAGTTAAGAGTATAATAGAAAGAAAATGGTAGCAGAAAATGGCTATTAGCATGTTAGAAAATAGTATCCTGCATTTATCGTATCAATAAATGGTATAAACCATAATTTAGTGTTCACCTTTATCGTTACAGGGACCATAAGTATCAAAAATATTATGTTAATCTAAATTGTATATGTACCAATAAAGTGTTAATATTGCAAAGCGTGCAGAGTAAAAACAGAAAGTTTAAAAACATTTCTTAGTGCTTGACATGCACTAAGGTGCTTACATATTAGCAAGCTGAAGCCACTGGTTCTCATAATTAGGATGTAGTATTAAAAACAAACTGCTAATGAATCATTCACTGTAAAGCACTTCCTACGAGTGCTTAAATGAACACAAAGGAGTTCACAGTTCAGAATGCAACGACATTATCAGTGGATTGGTTTGCTTTCTGCTCACAAATCTCTAGCCTCCATTGCATACTTAATCTTGTACTCTTATCAACTTTTTCTCTATTCATAATTACTACCATGATTCCAAGGTGCTATAGTTAAAAAACTAGGATGAATACAGCAAAAATCATTTGAAAGAATATTGAAACAATTCAGGTTTTATTTATGTATTTTATAGATGTTCTATGAGAGAAACCTTGCTGTATAGCAAGCAATAACACAATAGTTCAGTTCCTGGGACACCCTACTTAACATGGTACAATTAACATTATTGACAACATGTGCTATTTTTTCATGAAGTTTTGCTACATCACATGGCAAAAGAGGATATGAAAACTTGGTTTTATATAAAAGGCCAAGCTTTCTTACAACATGGAAAAGATAATATACATGCTGTCAATAAATTGACAGTACCATACTGAGTAGTGTGACAGGAACTGGACTATCATATTAATGTATGCTGTGTAACCAAGATTTTACACATTGAACACTTGTAAAGTATGTAAATAAAACTCAAATTGTTTCTGTATTCTTTGTAATGTTCTTTTTTGCTGTATTTATCTTAGTTTTTTTACTATAGCACTTCAAAAACATGGAGGCAGTTATGATTAACCTTGTATTTTATATAATTATGGCGCAGTCAGAAAAATATTGACCAAAACTGATGGATATTTATAAAATGAAATCTTTTCTCTGGGCTGCACACAAGGGGCCACTTCAAAGAAAATTAAGAAATATGTGAATGAAATCCTTATTGAGGTGAAAATAAGTTGGTTGGCAAATGGCTGCTAGAAGTTTGCAGCTAGTTCTTTTTTTCCCAAGGATCATTGGAGTTGGTTGCGAAAATAATTTAAGCACATGGTTTGTAAACAGAGTATGAATTTTATAACAATTTCATTGAATGATTATATATTTGCGTTTCCAACAAAAACTGAATCAATGTTTGATGTTTATACATATTTGTTTTGCTAATCTACTCGTGGACATATATCAAAATGTTAAGAAGCTACAGTATAAAGACTGACAAACATGTCGAGGTTAACGGCACTGAATTTTGGATATTCTTTCTCTGTATAAAATAATGGTATTCTTTTCCTTACGGCAGAAAATATCGCCATTCAGTGATTTCAAATTTTAGCCTTTACACTGTAGCTGTTCCTAAAATGTTTAACATACACACCGTTAAGGATATAGATGGTACTGTTTCAACAGCGGTATTACGCAATTGTATCCCCGATAGTGCAGGGGAGTGATGTATATGACAGGAGAGAGAGCATACGAGAGAGTAGTTTGAGAGGTTGTTATGAGAAATAGTTTAGCTTTTTAGTAGTTGCAAAATAAAGTTGTTATTAAAGAGAAGTTATTTTAGATAGTGATAGCATCACCACACACTATATAACCCATTTTCATCAAACAACATTTTGTATTTCTGTTAAACATTATGTTCCTTTTTCTGCGTTTGCACTTCGCTTTTCTTTAATCCCAAATGATTTTTAGTATCATACATTTAAATTAGAAGAAAACATAGTCACGATAATGTATACATCATATTAAGGATAAAACTATTTACCTGGCCTGCAACACCAGTTCGTGCAGTTATTATTTGAGGAGTAGCAGCAATTCGAACAGGATTTGTGGCAAGCATTACTCGAGGAGCTAACGTTTTCTGTCCCGTTATACTTTGCACACTTAATCGCGTATTCATATTAACAATCTGAACTCCAGGTGAAATAATACTTGGTGTGACTACCTGTGAAACAACACTTACTGGCTGACTAGTCGTTACATGGCTTTTAGACACAATAGTAGGGTTGCTCACTTGTATTACATTTGTCCCTGGAATCTGATGCATCACAGTAGTTTGCACAACTGTACTTGGTACAGATAAATTGTCTTGTGACCTAGTAATTGCTAACGTTTTACCATTCTTTTCGGATGACTTAGAATCAGCTTGAGACTTAATGGCAGTGATCTGTTTACCATTAGCAACTGTAACTTGAGAAGACGTAGGTGTGGAAGTAGTTATACACGTATTGGAAGTAACTATAGGAGATTGTTGAGAAGCTACATTAGCTAAATCGTATATTGCACTCATGGAAGATGTCTGATTTGGCCTGATGCTGAGTAATCCTAAACTGTTTGGATTCCCATTCGGTAAGGCAGCGGCCGCTGCAGCAGCAGTTTTACTTCGTGTGTTAATAGTGCACGTGGAATTTATTTGAGAAACGACTGCTTGAGAAACTACTTTTATTTCTTGATTGTTTGTAGTCTTGTTCACTGTGATGTTCCCACCAACGACAGGAGAAAAAAAAGATTGCTGAGATGGTCCTGTAACTTGAGTAATGTAACCACTTGCAGGTAATGCACCAGGTAAAGTTACCATAACATTGCTTGTATTTGTAGTTACTGCAGGAGAAGCATTTGTGTCTCCGATCTGGGAAGAAACAACAGCTGGTTTAGCTACATTGATTAAAGAAACAGCCTGACTAACAGTAATGACCCCTTGTTTTGGTCCGTCAAGCAATCGAGTAATATTGTTATCAACTAGAACTGCATTATTGACATGATTTACAGTCACTGACGTAGTATTTACATCTTGACTAGATAACTGAATATTTGACGATGCTAGTTGGGATTCTAGAGAGCCAACGAGAGCAGTAACAGCTGACTCATCCACTTCGGAAGACAGCATATCTTCCAATGACTTTACCGTCGCCATTTTCCACAGCACTGAAGTAATATCAACAAGCGCATGCGTTAGGGCAAAGAATTGTGGTCAATATCTACATTGCCAGTTACAGTTTGTAAAAGTTATCTCAACAGGCCAATAAATAAAAGCTAGTTTAGTTTAGTTGCATTAACCTTACCTTCTATTTAGCAAAGATGTATTTGTGGTACTTCAAAATATTCAGAAAAATATAAATAAAACCATATTTTAAGGTATAAAATTCATGTAGGCTCTATGTATATATATATATAATTTCCCATATTCACTTGAATTTCGAAATAAAGTGTAATCTCAATTTTCCAAGAATTGAATGAGCGTGAATCTCAATTTTTGCAACTATTTAAATAATAAGCTACTAAACATCACCAAACATTTTGGCAATTAATTAAGCTTTTTAAAAATATAGGTCATATTTGACAACCAACCATCTTTGTATTTGGATTAATGGGTTCAAATGTAGTATAGGAGGGACCATTTGGCGCAATTCTTTTTTTTTTTTTGGCGACTAAAAGTTGTTGCCAAGGTACTTTTTCCGGAATTATTTATTATTTATTTTAGAATGAATTCGATATCTCACCATGACATTTAGATAAAAATCACCAAATTCGAAGAAAAATCGTCAAATCCGAGGTGCCCCCCTATACTACACTTGAACCGGATTAATGCTTCAAAAAGTTTACAAAGTATTTTTGAAGAGATATTTTTACATTATTATATTATTCATTGATTTAGATCAAAGTAAGATGGCAACATGCGGACTCAGCTTCTAGTTCTGGTGCGGTATTTGAAATATTAAAATTTCAGAAAGTTTATTTAATTTGATAGATATATTAATAAAAAAGGGAATGGAATTTTCAAAAAATATTTTCGTGTAATTAAAGTGAATCACTGAAACAATTTATGAAATAAATTATAATTTTAAGGATTTTTATTGTAAAAATTTGCATATTTCACAATGCAGCATGGTAATAAAGTTAAACAGCAATCTGCCGATTGTTTCAATTGTAGATTATTTTAAAGCGATTAATGTTAGATAGTCAAAACGTTCGTTCCTTTTAAAAGATGGCAAGCATTCCTTATCTGGGTAGTAAAATAAGTTTAATATCTAAATCTGAAATTCGATATGAAGGTATATTATATACTGTTGACCCAAAAGAATCGACTGTAGCTTTGGCAAAAGGTATGCATTTTGAAAAAATAATCATACTTTCTTCTTTAAGATGTCAATTATGAGTTAGTCTTCAGTTTCATATTGTATTCTTCTTGGAACCTTATCAGCAAAACTTCGGTGATTTAAAACACTTTTTTTCTTTTCTGAAGTGGTTTTCGTCACATTTGTATTTATTGTATCGTGGTCTTGCGTACAAACTATAGATGAAGCAAACATAGTGTTCATAAAATTCATTTTGGGGCTATGCATGCGTAATGTTAATGGCTGTATAAAAAAAATTAATCTTGATTATTGCTGGATTTCGAGATTAAGCTGGTGTATTATTTCATTTAAGGTATTTGCACTATATCTGCACAAAAATTCGCGCAACGTTAGTAACTTTACGCAATCATTCAAATGGTTCTCGTGTGTAATTGAAAACAGAATAAAATGTAATAATTTAGTAAATGAGATTATGGTGTTTCCCATCAAATTTAAAGCTCGAGGGAATCGGACTTTAAATTGTATTTTAATGTTTTGGAGACTATTCTTTGCATCTTTTTCACAGACTGTTCTTTTGAATTCCTGGATATGTTAAACTGGAACATGCATTAAAGAGACTTTCCATTGTAAGATTAATAACTCTTTGGCTCGAGTTTAGTAGGGGGTCTTTGGGCTTGGAAACTTTTCTTTGGATCTGGCGATTTTTATCTAGATATCGTGGTGAGATAGCGATTTCATTCTGGCTTCCAGACACCTATTGCTAAATGAAGTAGTTTGCGACTGAGTTTGGTCGCCAAAAAATATTGACATTGTCAAGCCCCTATACTACACTTTAACCCTTCTAATTGGGGGGATTAATTTTGTTACATGAAATTCTTTGGCTATTTGCATCAATTTTGTTCTGTAACAGAGGTACTGTCCGAAAAGAAGCATAAGAAAATTGCATTCTCTTTATGTTTTTCATATGAATTGTGTACACTCTGAAAGTAACAACTTTTATAAGAAAATATAATTTACTTTTAGATTTTTATCTTAAAGAATCGGTCAAGTAAAATTCTCAATGGTTTAATTTTTCTAAGCTAATGTTTAATGTATTTTAATCTTGATAGAAGTTTATATTTTCAATTGAACACTTTAGAAGTCTTCATATATAAATTGTTTTTACTATTGCCTGAGCTACTTTCAGTTAAGTCCTTTGGTACTGAAGATAGACCTACTGATAGACCAGTGCTTCCCAGAGATGAGGTCTATGAATATATAATCTTCAGAGCAAGCGACATTAAAGACTTGCATGTTTGCGAACCTCCTAAATCTCACCATGGTCTGCCACACGACCCTGCTATTGTCCAGGTATAAATTTTTAAATTCCTACTATTGGCTCACTCTCTATATGTATTTATTAATCTTGGGGAGAGGGGGATTTTCAATCGTTGATAAAATACATTTAAAAATGCTCAATTGAGCTAAAATTTTATATACAAGATTATTTTGGATGACAATATGCGGTAATTTAATTGTAATAAATAAAAAATTAATTGATTAAAACTAATTCAAAGAATTATAGGTGCAACCACATTGGCTTCATTTTTAGTGACTTGGGTCAAAACTTGAAAGATTTTTTTTCTCGCAGTTTAAAACATTAAGTTGAACTGAAATTTTATTTAAACTATTGTTTTGGATGACAATACAATACTTTAATAATGACTAATAAAAATTAATTACCACTTAATATTGCGATTCTGTCATATGTACATACATATTTATATTAATTGTAACTATTTGATAAAAAGTAGCTAAAATAAAAATTTTCTTTGTTAATCTAAGTAGGAATTGACTTAAAGGTTTTTATATTACTTGTTAATTCTTAAGCCATTGTAATACAGATGTCAAACTTAAACTAACTTGAGCCAAACGTAAACTAACTTGGGCTAAATATGCAAGGTTTAACTGTAGATGGGCCGTAAAAAAAATATTAATCGAAACTTAATTTTAGTTTGAGTTGTGCATTATAATAAACATAAATAAAAGTAAATTTTTAGTTTTTATGTCCTGACACTTGACATCCCTTCTCTGCTACTATCTTCCTTATTTTAGGAGAAATTTTGATATTTCATATGGTAGTGTAGCTGGTCCTGAAGGTGTCCTGTATCAAAGTTTCCTTGGGACGGGGCCTCTCTTGAGCTTAATAGTTCGCAAAATTTTTGCTTGCATGTGTTGGGGCACCTGTAGCTTGGAGGGGGCCTGTATCGCTGATACGGCGGTAGCTAAGCCCCTGACTTCATGTAGTATTGTGTGCCGATATACTGGCCAGGCCGCGAGTTTGACACCCCTGCATTATAATATCCTTGTACATATAGTAGTATCTTAAATTAAAAAAAGACAATTTTATTTCAGTTTAGATTAGCTTAATTAACCTGTTATATCTTTAACAATATAGGAAACATTGATTCAATATTCTGAAATAAACTTGATATTTAATCTTTTTATAAAATTGACGGTATTCTTCTATTTTGCTGGGACAAGTGATACAGTTGTCAAAAATGATAAAACGGATACCAAAAGGAATATTCCCGCCGGTACCCTTTTATCACATTTTCGAAAGAAGTCAGTCTCTTATCAGAAAAATGTCTTTTTGATCATTCATCAAAAAATAGATGAAAAACCTACAAGAACTAACATTTGTAACATTTCTTGTGTATATATTGTCTTTGCGCTGACAAAATGGGAATGTACAAAATGAATTTGTTATTTATTGCAAGAATAAACTCGCTTTATATAAATTCTTCTGTAGCATGTATTTCATTTAAATAGATACAAATAAAATTTAAGTTATTAATTAAAAACTTGTATGGAATCTAGTTATCACAATTCTATCAGAATTTAGAAGTAATCTGTTTATATTAAAAGATCACCTCAATCGGCTATATTTCCCAGCTTGGCAAAAAAACCTAGTCGATAAGATTTTCCTTCACTAGACTATTATACAGTCAAGAGGTGTAATATTAGAATAGGAATGGTTTTCTATTATCTACATATTGTGACATTTTGTTAAGTGTTTTGATTTGATGAAATTGGTTAACGGTATCGTTCAAATACAGATTTAATGCATATATCTACGTTGGATTTTCCAGATGCTAACTTTTTAATCTGAATGAAGTATATTGTGTAACTTAATCTTAGAAATAAATTATATTTAAAATCTTTTACTATATAAAGACTAGCTCTTTATTTTGAATTTTTAAGATTTAACATTTTAATATTTAGATGTTTTTAAATAGATTCATTCTAAATTAAATCTTGAATATCTGAATTTTTTAAATATACTAGATTAATATTTTTGGCCTGTTAAATGACTAACGTTCGTTGTATAACAGTAGATAAAGATTTGTATCTTCCAAGCTCAAAGTAATTAAAATTGTTAATTTATAGAATCTTAAACTTCTAGTTTTTAAAATAAAGATGTTGGATATTTAAATTTTCAATTCTAACACTAGCACATCTTAAACTTATAATTAGATTATTTATAAATTAGAAAATTGTTTTAATTTTTGGTCTCTATTCTGATAGCACTCGCAACCAGTGTCTCAAACCCAACCTATATCTCAATATTCTTCTTTGCCATTTGGTCAGACATTTAATCCCCTCTTGGGATTATCTCAGTTTCAACATTTTCCTTCTCAAACAGGTTATCAAATTCATCCTATTTTGCCTTCAAGCCATTATTCAAGTAAGAAATGTTTGTTCATTAGATTCAGTTTAGTTTTAATGACAAACTATTGATTTATAACTTGATTGTTTTAGTTAAAGTTTTAATATTTAATTTTATTGAATTAAAAAAAATTAATGAGACTACTCTTAAAATATCAGATCTATTCCTGATTATACTCTTTAATTTAATCTCCTAAGTACAGGTCTTTCTTTCGTAAAAGTCTTGCCTTTTATCAGATATATCTATAGGAAACTTAAGCATGGTAAACATAAGATCTTTTATATCAATACAACTAAGAATCTTTCCTATGAATCTTAAATTTAGCCTTCCTTCTATCTTGCATAAATAGCTTGGGACACCGCTTTTTGTTCATACTGATGAATTTTACAGGTTCATTGGATTGCAAGGGGCCAAGTTGATAAACAGTTTATTAATATAGAATATATTGGTATACAATTAGTAGTATATAATGACCATGTTATGAAATGGGGATGATTGTACTTTATGAAGTAAAATTTAAGTCTATACAGATTTTTTACTTATACTGAAATGAGTGTTATTTCCTGAATTGCCCTCTTATATACAGTCTTGATCCTTCTCGAGCATTACTAAATTTTAAAGAACATGTGTCTGAATGTCAACTGTATTGTATGATAATTTAAAACTAAACCATGTATAACATTAATCTAAAACAACTGAAACCTTTTGCTTATTTAATGTAAATATATTTTAACTCGACTTGTATATTTTTCAAATAATTTAGAAGTATTAAATATAAAGTTTTCACTGTTGTATTCTAGTTTTAAATGAGAGTTTTTGTTTATAGGTTCATCTCGATCAACAGTTGCATCTCAAAGAAAGAGTCCAACTTCTGATGCTGGAGTACAAGTGTCAGTCGGTAATGACTTTATAAGATCTTCCAGAGATCCTTTAAAACCTCGAAATAGAGAACCAGTGCAATCAAACTTTCAAAATAGACGAAGAGCACCCCTAAATCGACCAAACAACAGGAGAAGTAATTAACTTTTAATTTCTTTAACTACTAGGAATTTATTTAATAAAAGAATAAAATAGGTCTTTAAATAAAACATTTTATTTGAAATGACTTAAGTTTTAATATTAAGAAATTATTCTAGTGAAATTAATATCTTCATACAAGACTAGACAAACTCTTAAGGTATCTAATTTAATGGCTTTAAATTTACATTTAAGTGAAATTTATAAGCTGCAATATTCTTGATATATTTATATCCTTTAAATGAAGTATTTATAGATTCTTTTATTAAGGTGTATCCAGACGGGGTAGAGGAAGGTCAAGTAGTTCTGGACCTCCAGAAAAATTTGAAAATGAATATGATTTTGAACAAGCAAATGCAGAGTTCCAGGAACTTGAAAACAAACTATCAAAAAGCACATTAGGTAACTAGCACTAATGTCTTTAAAGTTTTTAATATTTTAGTTTTTAGGCTAAATATATAATCTGATTTTAAGTTCAAAAGGATAAAATTAAAGTATAGGGTTTTATTGTCAGAGTTGAAACTTGTGTAAATTTGTATATTCAAGCTCTCTAAATTCTCCTTGAAAGTGAAACTTTCTTTGATGCTTGGAGCAGATTTTATAAAGGAATTGAAAATTATAGCAATAGCCTTAAGAAACTAAATTTCCAATTATATTTGAAATTTCTTGTTTAAGAACTAGGATTTTTTATGAAATTTATAAGTATTCTATAATTTTTTAAACTAAACCTTAAAATAGTTTACTTTTAAATTCTAATTCTAAATAATTACTATTCTAGCTTATTTATAGTATTCTTCATATTCAAATGTACATTATTTACCTCTACATTTGAATGTTTCTTTTTCAATTCCTACTGTTTGCTCATTAATATATTTATATATTTATCTTGTTCAAATTTTCAATCATCAATAAAATACTTTCTCTGCATCCAATCAAGTTCAAATTTTTTAAAACTTGTAGTGAATGACACTTGATGTTAATACAGTTTTTCAAATATTTAATTATCAGTTTTTGATGCTAACTTGGATTAGCCTTTATTGTTGTAACAAAGTAACTGCTAAAACGAAGACAAAAATTGTCATCAACCTATTTTTCAGCCAAACTAGGTGCGTAGTGTTGCAACAATACAGACGAATGGTGCTTTTTCAATTCCTACTATTAGTTCACTCTCTTCCTATATGTTTATATATATCTTGTTCAAATTTTCAATCGTTAATGCAATACTTTCATCCATTCAAAGCGGGAATTGACTTAAAATTTTTTTAATATTGTTATATTAGTAGCTTATAAGGGTAAGAGTTCTAATGAAACTCTAAAATGTGTATTTATAAATCCTTAAATTATCGTTAACAATATATAAATATAAAAGTACTTTAGCTAGCTTTTTCCTCTCGGGGGAGGTTTTATACATGTTAAATCTAATTCAGAAATGGGCTTTTTCGAGTTTAAAACAAGAATCGCTAATTTTAGACTAAAATGGATATTAAAGTTATATGGCCTAAAGAATACCAATGTTATCTGTAAAAGTCCTTGAATCAAATTATAATTGAACCTTTTATGTAAATTATAGGTACTTGTGAATTGTGATCAGTATCATAATGTCAAAACAGATTCTTATGTATTTTATTTAAAAAGCCATTTGTTTTTGGTATATGTATGAGAGGGAATGATGTGACATAAACTTAGCTATGATGATGCTAATATAAAAGTACCAAATTGCTTAGCAAGAGTTGAAGGCAACTTTGTGGACAGAGAATTTACATAAATGCTGTATATGATTAGGAAATCAATGTCATTTTTGGGAGGGGGGGGAGCGATCTATTTAATAGCCAATTTAGTACCTTGTGAACAAAGTAGTTTCTAATTTTTAATTTTTCTGACAAAGCAGTTTAATTTAGTTTCAATTTCTAAAGATAATGAAATTGAATACTATTCTTTATATTGATGTAACTAATAAGAAATGTGAAGAGACTGGACATTCCTATTTAAAACTAACATCTACTGTTTGTCCAGGTGGACTAGTTCCAATTGGCCTTATTCTAGAGAACTGAAGTATAAAGCCATCTCAAGATTCATTTTCATGATGTTGTAATCTTAACAGACCATAATACTGCAGCAGTCCTATAACTCGATGTGATGCATTAGCTATATGGTAGCTATATTTAAATAGCTATATGGTAGGGCAACTTTTGACTGGCTGTAAGCTTTTCTATTGAATGTATAAAGTAAAATGGTTAAATATATTGAGTATTTGTCCTTTAAAGCAGATAAATATGTTTAACTTCTAAAGCTTCCCTTATTGTAGTTAATTTAATATTGTGTATCGTGGTCCTTATCAAATAGTTCAAACATTTTGAAACTTTAGCACAGCCTTTGTCTTGACAATTGTGTAATAAAAAGATGTTAAAAGATTTATCAATATAGGTAGATTAGGAATAATCTTTTGAGAGTAGTAAAGTACTTGTTGAATTTTGTCATTTTCATACTTGTCCACATTAGTATAACTTAATGTCTGAATTAACTTTACTTGAAGGACAGTATTGTGAATAAAATACGAAATACTCTAAAAACAGACCTTGAATCTAGTTAACATTATTTGAACAGAATCCTACGAAGGCTAATTATGTAATAATGAATTTAACTACTAAAACTCTTTCAGACTGACTTTATTAAATAAGTAGAATAGAGTAAATTATTTCCCAATGAGACATTTCTAAAATCAATTTGAAACAATATATTGTCAGAATTGTACAGAGAATCTCAAGGATTTGAAAAGATTTTAGTTTAAAGTTTTATTCTTTTATAAAAGAGTACAGATGTTACTAGTACAGCTCTACTGGTATATTGAGCAACTTTTCAAGAAGAAAGCATAATAAAAGTAAATATAACCAAAATATTAGAATATCTTGACTCTTGTAGAGTCCTATTCTACTTCAACCAGATGATTCCAAATTTCGATATCACATTGCATGAATTTTAAAACTTTAATTTTCTTAATAAAATCAACTATTCTTCTAAAATATTAAGATGTATAAATTTAAATCTATGCTACAGCCTTAATGCTCTAAAATTGTAGTTTTATGAAACTTTTAAATTGCTGAAATGTGTAGTGTTTATTCATGAGTTGCCGCCAAATTTAAATTAAACTAATCTTTCAATGTTGTTACTTATGCCATATAATCGATAGTAACGTCAGATCAAGGCCTGCGGTTAGCAGTCGCTTTAAGTATCATACAGGAGACTGTTCAATTCAGCTCAATTCCACCCCAGTTTTGGGAGTAGTTGGGAAGGCTTCCCACTTTCTCTTGCAACCTCACAAGAAGACTTGTGGCCATTTTAGAGTATCCCATGCTGTGTGCAAAGGTGCTATACGTTTTCAAACATCCATGCCTTTTCTGGAATTCGAACCCAGGCCCAATGGTACAGCAGTCGGCGTCGCTAACCATTGTAGGACATGTCCAAGCCACCCATTGGGCAAAGTTACTAATTTTAAATCTTTTATTGCATGAAACTGATTTATAATGGCTTTTTCAAATACTTTGCCTTTTAAATGTTTGATATATATTGTATTTTTATGGACTTATATTTTTAGAGGATGGCAGTGGTGAATCTACAAGTAATGAAGCAGCTGGTGCTTACAATAAAGAAAAGTCATTTTTTGATGACATTAGTTGTGAAGCCACTCAGCGAAGTAAAGGGTAAGATTGCTTTTGATTCTATAACAATACTTATTTTAAACTTTAAACATAAATGTATTCATTTCTAATAGGTTGCCAAGATTCGACTGGAGATATGAACGAAAACTAAATGTTGAGACGTTTGGCATTTCTGCTAATAATGCATGGATGCGTCGTAGACGTGCTAGAGGCGGTTTTCGTCGAGGATTCCGGGGTCGTGGAGCATCCAATCGACCAAATGATCTGCCTGTTCAAAAAACTGGTAAATCTTTACTCCTTAGCATGTAACATGGAACCTAAACTTGATATCAAAATTAAAAGTAAAGTTACAAACTTTAATATAATACTGAACTGAATTATATATTGGTTTTTAGAAGCTTTACTTTAAAATTTAATTTTGTATTAAGATTGATCTAGTGCTTAAAATTTTAAGCTATAATATGCCTCTCTAAATACTTGTTTTTACAATTTTTTTTCATTTCTATATTTTGTTTTTAAACTATCTAAATTTTTAACTTTCTGGTAATATACTTGGTATTATAAAGCGAAGATTCCCAAACTTGTCTCGTAGACCCCAGCCATGTTTTCAGTAGACCCTTACTTGTCTAACATTGAATTTTTACAAATGTATAGACTCGAATGCCTTTTTTGACAGCTGGTGTAGAGCTACTCCCTTTAAAAGATTTAAATTTCTGACTGTAGTGAAGTATAGTGTTTAAAACCTAAAAATCGTGTGTTAATTAAATTTTAATTTAATTGATATAATTTTTGTTATATAAAGTAACTGAACAACAAATACTTTTAATGGGAGGGTTGAATCTGTTGTAATAAGATTTTCATCATTTGGCATCAATCTCGTCATATTTAACCCTAAATCTCGTCAATTAATAGTGTTCATTTTTTTTCTTTAGTTTAGCAGCCACATTGAAACTTTCACTAGAAAGAGCAATTAAACTTTTTTTAAATAGGAATATCTGTTTAAAGCCAAAAATGCTGACATCAGTTTCTAAAATTGACGTCCAAGACTTTCATTAGTGTCTATTCCTATCGGTTCCTTTTTTTTTTCGATGTGACCATACAAATTCATTGCCTACTGTGGTATCTATCGTCATAGTCAAAGCATTCTCGAATAGAGTTTCAAAATCTGAATAAAGGGCATTAAAATGTTGAATGTAGATTAAAACATCATTTTCCTGGTAGATTGTCTATGACAGTTTAAAAAAACTAGGGAAATTTCCGAATATTATACTGTATTGGCTTAATTCCGACGAGCAATGCTAAATTCTGCTGTTGCCTAGAAATTGCAAATTAAGCTCATTGAATTTAGTAAATATATCTGTCAAATAAGCAAGAGGCCACTATTGTAGGCCCCAAATTATTTTCTCCCTGACATAGACCCGGGGGGAGGGGGGCGCTCTATATAGACCACTTTGGTAATCGCTGTTCTTAAGGATCTGGTATCTCGTAACTTCTGGAAACTAATCAAATTATATCAATTTCAGTTACTTTTGATGAAACTCCTGTTATAAAAGAAGTAGAGGTTGTAACTCTTGAAGAAAAGCCAGAGCCAATGCCAGTCATTGAAGTTATTGTTGAAAAAGAAAAGAATGAATGGCCTGAATCTACTGCAAAAACGGAAAATGTATGGGAGTCATAAAAAAAATGGATTTAAACCTTGGATTAGTTCTAAAGCATTGCTTTACCTTTCAAGTTGACCACTTGGGAGTACTTATAGTACTACTGAGTAGTTCTAATTTTTAAAATCGAGCTTATTTTGCACCTCAGTTTATATGGTGTTCTCTAGTCGTACTAAATATTTACTCGAGAAAGTATTTCTGTAAAGTTTCAATTTATTGGATCTTGCTAATTTAAAAAATATACTTTTAGTATCTTTGTTCAGTCCAGCTAGATGATGGCTTTATTTAAACCTTTATTTGAATTGATTATGCTGAAATTCTTGAATGCGGGTAACATTACTAACTTTTGGTTAGAAAGTCGATCTAAGTCTTGATTTGTTATGCTTTTTATCCTTTTAACTTTCTTGCTTGAACGGCTGATGCTGAGAAATAAGAGTAAGCATGTAAATATTTGATGCTGAGAAGCAAGTGTAAGCATCTTGATGTTATTTGCCGTCTGGTAAGAGCTAGAACATAAAATTTATGCACATGACACAATGAAATGTTGCTATATAAACTTGGATTTTGATAAAGAAATTATATTAATATATAGTACACAATAAAGATGGTTTTTCATTATCATGTGTTTTGTTTTTTAATACAATCGAAATTTAGCTTGAATATATTTAAATATAAGTCTTAAACTAAACTATAGTCTTTAGATTAAGACTGGATTGGTATAAAGATTTCCTAGAGGTTTTTGATTTTCAAAGCCAACTTAAACTTTGCAATAAACATAACTTCTGTTGTAAGAATGGTTTTTAAAATGATTAATAATCAATGAATTAAATGCACAATAACAGACTTGTACTTGCATTATAATTTTCTTTACATATTAAAACACTAGCTAGGTTTAAATTCTTGTACATATTAAAACACTAGCAAGGTTTAAATTCTTGTAAAGAATTATCTTTATATAAATTATGTAGCTTGGTTTAGCTGGGTTGCGTTCCTAGAGCACTTAGCCCGCTAGGGCTTTGATCTCTTGTCTGGTGAATTTTAAAAAAAACATAACTTAATTACATTGCCCGTTTTATTTTAGAGGTTTTAAGAAATTAATAATTTAAAGATGAAAGAATTCTTAAATTATAAGTTTAAAATATTGAAAAAATAGTTCATATTACACTGATTGAGTTAAGAGAATTTTTACTTTAGCTTGAGTTTCCCTCGGCCAATGGGGGGCCTCGGGATAGCTGGTCACCTGTCCAATGGGGAGGCAGCTTTTCATGTTTGCGTTGGGTGTAGAAAATTGAGTTTGACTGCTCTCCCGCGTTGCGAGAGGGAGCTTCCTGATTGATGGTTGAGTTAATGTAATGACTTCGGTCCCGGGAGTGGTACTGTCGACGTGTGCAGGACCAGAGGCTGCCAGCTTGGTCGAATTATATAACTTGCTTTGAATTGCATACTCATCCCAAGATTACTATACACTTTCCTCCTATGGTGAACCTTTATCTTTCAAGCTTAGAGTGACTGTGCCAAATTGGGTATAATTTAGGTTCAGAACTCGGTAGTTCATTATGACATCTTTAAAAGTATAAAATTTTGTGTTGACACCTGAATCAGAATTGTCAAGAGCATGGTTAGAGCAACAGTTTTGTAGGTGTATGCTATTGTAAATTTCTTAGAGAAGGTGAACATTTGTAGAAATATTTATCTTGGATGAATTGAAATGGGGTAATGTTGGATGGATCCTTAAATTCAGTATTGAACAGAGAAAAGCAAAACCTCTAACTTTCTTTACAACTCAATATCTTGAAAAGAAATATCACTAAAAATTTAACTTAAATAAATGGTATCAATACAAGGAACTAGAATTTTAGGCTATAGGGAAAAATGGATTCCAATATAACATGTCTAAACTTATTTTTGGAATGATTTCAAGACATTGAGGATATTAAATGTATCCAGTCTTTTTAATCAAATTAATTTTTCCAAAGCCAAATTATTTAAATTAATGTAGGTTTAAAATTCTGCAAGTCATGGTTATTCATGGAATTGTTATTTGTAAATTCTATATTTTGTGTTTTCTCAAACGAATTCAATGCTTTTAAATTTAAGTTTTAATTTCTATATCATTAGAAGACTTAAACCATGACTTATATTTAACTAATTAAATTCTAAGGATCTGTAATTTTGAGATTAGGACAGCGATACTCAACCTGCGGCCCACAGAGCCTTTTTAAGTGGCCCAGTCATGGTAAATTGCTCTGAAAAATTTACTTAAGAACTTTGTACTAAAAATTTGGGAATTCTTTGTCAAGAAATCAAATATATCAACTTTGCTTTTTGCTGTCGTACGGGTACAAATTGATATTCTTTTTCTATTTGGAATGGTTACGGTTAGTGATAGCAGAGAACAATGGAGTAGTGACAATTTTATGGGTGGAACTAATTTTTATCTTTCATGTATTACAAGTGAACAATATTAAAGTTTCAAGTCGATTAGGAGGTTGACTACTTTATAGTGAAAGACAAATATGGATCAGTAATTGTTTGATTTGTCTCAAAAGTGCTGTATTTAAAAAAAATACAAATGAACAGGAATCATTCAATGATACTTTTCCACGAAGATCTTTCAAGAGGTTTGTTATATTATTGGTAATCATATGAAACACAGTTTATTGATGCAGAAATTGTGAACGAGTATTTCTTAAATGCTTCTAATTTAGTGTTAGTGACAAAAATAAAAGAAAAGCGTAATATTTCAATCAATTTTCCACATTTTAAATTTCTCAATGTTATCTTGGTCTTAAAGCATTTCTTCCCCCCCTCCCCATTTATCCTCGTGTTGTGACCCGTGTGAAATAACTAGCATATGTATGCAGCCTAGTAGAAAAAAAGGTTGAGTACCCCTGGAGTAGGATATTTAAAAATCTGAATTCTTATAGAAAACATGCAATTCAATGTACTTGAATTAAAATTTCTAGCATAACTACTAGCAATGGATTAAAAAAACACTTAACTTAAGGAGTAAATACTAAAGTGACTAGTAGTTTAGCTGAAGAGAAACTGTTATAAAGTTCAATAAATTCTGAAAAGATAATCAAAGGATGTTTTGTTCATTTTCGTATGTAAAAACAATCTAGTCGCTAAATGGGGGGAAAATTTTTCCAGATAAAAATGGAATCAAAAGTCCAGTCTTTCTTTTGTTTAGACACTTTGAATCGTGCATTATTGAAACTTAGTGAGTTTTAAGTTTGAATGGTAGAAAAAGTTACTTCAGTTCATATCTTGCATAAAACACTTTATAACTATATTAATTGTAACATATAATGAAATTTAATAAATTTATAAGTGGTTTAATTTTTGTAGAGAATCGTGGAGGAGGGAATGTTTTTGAGTAAACTATTGCAAACATGTAATAACATTAGTACTTATAAACTTAATTTAAATGTAGAAAATGCTTGTTTGTCTTTCTTGAGATGTTTGAGGAAAAAATTATTTTTTGATCAAGCCAATAAAAAATTTTACTTGTTGGAAGTAAGACTCCCAATTCCTGAAATTTGCTGTACTAAACTCTACTTTTTGTTCAGTCTGATAATTAACTTGGATGGATTTACTGATACATGGCACAGCAAGATTTGTTTTAAAATATTTAATCCAAAATTTCTTCCCCAATACATTTTAGGCTGCATAATAGATCATTAATTTGCTTAGATTTCAATAAATACAAACTTGTTGTAGTTCACTTATAGTTCATTCACACTGAACTTAGAAGTAACAGGAGAGCTATAGGCAACTGATTGCTTAATTTTGTACCATGATCAGGTTAAGAGGATGACACACGAACTAGCACCAAGCCAACATGGGGATTTTGAACATCAAAAAAAAAAAAAAAACTCATCAACCCCACTGTGCAATTAGCAAAATATCCTTGAGTGGCAAGTCTCATATTATAAGCATTCTTTGGGAGAAAAACAAAAGTACATGAGCCAAATATTTACACATGAATATTCTCACATCCTTCATTATCTAATAACAAGCATGATTTCAGAATTAGTTCAAGGATAAAATGAATAGAAAGTTTTATTCCAATCAGATGAAGAGATCAATTACAAATATAAGTTTTGATATTCTTTTAAATATATTCCAAATCATTCAAAAGCAAATATTTTTAAAATTTCAAGTTACATGAATTTTATTATTCTGGAATATCATAATTCAGTCAGAAAAAGTACACATTCATCAAGAATTGCACAGTGATGGTTATTGCTATTTATGTTTTCTACAATATTACATAATTTAGAATATACACTAAATTGCTTCTAAACCCATCCTTTAAGATTAAGAATTGTCTATTGAGTTTAGTTCCCCTCACGATGAAGGTATTGAATTGGAAAGGAAGACTTGGTCTGTCGAGTCTTTATATAGCATTTCAAAGTGGAATCAGTTTGGGATTGGAAAAGAATAAGACTTCTATTTTGATCCTCACAAAGGGAAAGAATCAAACGCTCATCTACCAAGTCTACTTTAAGCAGCAAGAGGAAGTGGTTTAGAACAGGAAAGCATAGGGTTTTAGGTAGAATATGGATTCACAGTAATAGGTTCAAAATAACAGGTAGATCTTTTGATCCCCATCCCTATGTGTATTTTATGCACCGTGAGGTATTGTCTCATCATTTGACTGGCTTCAAATGAGAAATAGAGCAAAAATACAACAATATCACTACTATTACCATTTAAGCAGTAACTAAAATATATCAAATGTTTTTATTCATCAAAATAACCTACAATTATAAACTTTATTTACAACTTTTTTGTATTACAGTATGATAAATTATTCATCATTCCTCTCCACTTTTCAATGTTATTTTTGAAGAAATGTATTCCAAATTTCTTCAGTAAACCATATCCATTACGATTGGCATTTAGACTCTTTTCTTCTAGAACTAAAATATCAGCCAATGTACTTTTAAGCTTCATAGAAAGAAGCATCCACATACGTGATAATGTAAGGCAGCCATTCTGATCCGATGCTATGTTAATTATGTATGGCTGAAATGCAAGAATTAAAATATTTTGGTACAATTGTCAATTTCAACACAAATATAAGCATTCTGAAAGCACATATATATTTAAGACTTTTATAACTGAACTGTCTGAAAATTCTTGGATATAATTTGAAAACAAAGAAAATTCCAAACTATATCAATGTATTTTACAATGTCTAATTTTTTTAAATGATATCAATGGCAATATTTTTATTTGGCTATTTATTTTATAAATTATTATACAAGGTTAAGCAAATAAAAATTTTCATTGAAAGAAAAATTCACCAATAAATACTGAATAAAACATTTAAAATCATGTAGGAGTTGATTAAAACGTCTGTATAACTGTCTTATTTATCAAATGTTTTTTATTTAATGAAATAAACGAGAAAAATTTGACTTTAAATTCAAAAATTATATTTTCAACAGAAGAGAACTGCATCATTCTCTGGTACAAAGTGATTTGAAAAGATTAAGGACTATTGTACATTTAATGTAAAAGATTGGAGGGGGGGTCACAGTTCAATCAAAGTAAGCAGATCCTCTAATACAAGGAAAAAGGACAAATTAGAGATACTGGATTTTAATGAATAACAATGTTATTTGTAATGCCATTTCCTATGTATCTTGTGACTATAATTTATACTTAACTGATGGAAATATCTGTCTATTGCGACAAAAATTCTTGGAGTATTGGGTTAAGATTCCAACAATTATGTTAATATTATTTGATAATGACTAGAATTTATTTCATATTTCTATATAAAAAAATTATATTAATCTGTTTTAAAATGTTACTGGAAAAAATATTTTTTGTAAGCAATATCAATAATGAAATCAATTCTTTTGTTAACATTTTTATACACTATGTATAAAATTAGTAGATATTTCAGTAAAAAGCAAACAAGTAATTTTGACAGTTAAATTTCTTCCAAGAATAGAATAAAATATCTGGAGTTATGATGTATATAAACCAAAAGAAAATTTCAACAGTGACAAAACTTGGAACACAAGATGAGAAATAATGAAAAAATAACCTATCAATATATTGATATCAAAAATGATAAAAAGAGTTACAGAGAAAAGCACTCTCTCTCGTGTGTTTGTAAGAGAGAGTATGCAAAACTAATTTTGTTAAAATTTACCAAACATAGTGCATTTGCAGCACACAGTACACATAAAATATAATTTACAGGATTCAGATGTAAATTTTTTCTTACTTTCTGTATGTACTGAGTGATCCAAAAATCGGAACAAATTTTAAAAAGTAATACTTCATAAATAAATGTTGAAAGGTCCAGTTTACATTAAATGGACAAAATGTAGCCAGGATTTTTTTAATGATAACATGCACACACAAATGCATGAGTAGTTCTTTGACTACCAGATGACATACAAGTGATAAATTGTTGATGCGTTATAAGAAACATACAACTGTTCAATGTTTTGTCCATTAATCAGATGTCAGAAGAAACACACCACCACTCACAGCATTAAGCAACATTTTTTCAAGGTATGGCAGACATATGTTGGTGAATGGCAGCTTTCGATATTGGCAATGATATTGGTTTGCATTTGGCTTCAAGAATCTCAATCAAAATCTTATGACAATCAGTAAAAGAGTGAGTGAATATCTTGAATCATGGTAAAGTGACAAGGATGACACCTGAGCAGAGCCAACCCCCTCTGCTAGCTTCCACACAACATCAATGGGAGGACAGATTTAATGTGCATCATCCCCTCTACACGGCTGTGCTTGTGCACCATCTTGCATAAACTATGTGCAGTACCTATTGAGCTTGCAGTTCTGTAATGATGTTCTCTAACAATACAGCATAGCACTCATCAGTGACAGAAACTTTTTTAACATGTCTGAGTGACTTCCTCGGTTAAAAAAAAAGAACCAATTAAATTAATAGAGAAGCCACACCACATGGTCACTTTTGGTTGTTACAAGGGTTCTTGAATAAATGTAAGAGAATTTTTTATTATACACACACATCTAATCGTTAACACTACCTGAAAGTGTGAAGCCAGTTGTGTGCTACTGATCCACCAAATACCCAATTTGCAAAATCTTGACAAGAAATGTTGTTACCGGGTTTCAGCCCACGATTATGTAATAGCTTGTATGATAGGGTAATTTGTAGTGCTCTCCAAACATTTCTATATGACTAACACATGCACACATTCTGTCTCGAATCTTCTTGAGCACTACATTCCTTGCGAGCCAAAATCGCAGAGATTGCACAGTCTCTTTGATAGTTGGAGGATGTTAGAGACCAACTACTTTTTGGACAAGATGTCAAAGAACTTGTAAATTCAAATTCCAGTATCATTTTGTTTATGTCGGAGCATGGTATTGATACCATGTACTGTGGCATTACAAGCATACTGCTTGTAAGGTCATAGCATAACTCTTCAAATTCATTTTTTAAAAAAACAAGTTTCACAAAAAGAAAGTTCTTTTCACTAAAAACAGTACTTTTATGTATACAGCCTCAAGACCTGCTATCTGAATAATGGAAATGCTCTTTTAAATTACCTACTGCATTGTATACTTCAATGTCAGAAACCAGACAGCACATCTATCAGTCATATAAAGAACTATTCGAGCAGTTTTTCATTTTATAAATAAATTATAGTTTAAAAAAACTAAAAAACACGCTTTTATAGTGAATTGAACTAAAAAGTAAAAAAAAAAAATATTTCTTAATATAAGAATAAAATGATTAACAAGAAAATTAATGTCATTGGGGTAAAAGCGTGGGGTGCTCTATGTTAATTGTCATAATTTCTTACTAGTTCTATTCCGGAATGCAGAGTTAGTGTAAAAATGTAGTACAAAGCACTCCACGCTTTTACCCCAATGACATTAATTTTCTCATTAATCATTTTATTCTTAAATTAAGAATTTTTATTTAAATTTTTAGTTTGATTCACTATAAAAGTGTGTTTTTTTAGTTTTTCACAAACTATAATTTATTTTTCAATTTTTAGTTCAATCTACAATAAAAGCCTGTTTTTTTTTAGTTTTTAAAACTATCTTTTATTCTTTGTTGAATTTATCTAACTAATTAAAGTGTGTAAGAAGAAATATTAAATGTCAATCGTATTATCACCCTTTAAAAATATTTAGCAGTTAGAGCATAAATTATTTTTATTTACATGCACAAGTCTTTTTTTATTTCCATTTTCAGAAAAACTATGCAGCCATCCACCCTACCTTTTTCCATATAAAGAACACTTTTTTTTGTTTCATTTTTTATAAACCAGAAGCCTATTTTGCAGTTTTAGTGTTGCACCTTAATCTTTTATTTGCTAAATCTGGAATTAGTTGCCAAATCTAGAAATGGCATATGGAATTAGTCGCCAAATCTGAAAATGGTTTATGCAATTAGTCGCCAAATCTAGAAACGATATAATGAATTAGCCTCCAAATCTCGTAAATCCTTAAATCCTGATGAGGACAATAAAAAAGAATTTTTGAAATTGATATATTGTCATGGGTCCTTGACAAGTGTGCAAAATTTCGAATCAATCTGACTTATTAAAGTGGGTAAAAATCAAGTTCAAAGATTCCATTACATACAAGTGAAACATAAAAGCCTGTTAAAAAAGGGGCCCCTTTTTCATTTGTTTGATGCAAACCAGAGCTTTTCATCCTTATCTGATTGTGGATTACCAATTTTTAAAGTTCATCTTGATTTCTGGATCACCCACTATATTACTGCACATTGGAAAATCAGTTAAAAAAACACAAAAATAAGTAGCAAATATTTAAAACTGGATAAAAATGGGTCACAATTATTTCTTTTTTGGAAAAAGATAATTTTTCTCAAAAAGCAATAATTTGTTTAAAAAAAATTGAGCATTTTAAATACAAGATATCACATTCAATTCTACAAAAATATCTTTTTTTCTCAGAGAAAGAAAACTAACCTTTAATGATTGGATAAGTTTGTCTTTGCTTTTCTCCCCAACAGAATTACTACTGAAAAATGCATGGAATACATGACATCCTTGCACATGAGAGGCTAAAAGTACAAGATCTTGAGGTTTCATATTAAGGATACTATTTACAACCTAAAAGAAAAAGAATAAAGTGATTTTTACTTATAGTAATATACAACAATTTTCTCAATTCATTTTGTGATAGTACATAAGCATAAAATCCAATAAAATACCAAAGGCAAAATTTATTTGAAAAGCGTAAGTTAAAATACAAACTACATTCCTGGAATTACATAGAAACATAATAAGATGCTTCTCTAAAACTGATAAAATTTTATTCTTTTAAACATATCCCTTCAATAATTTGTATTTAAATATTATGTATGGAAAGAACGTGAGAAAATAAAAAAGTATAGAAAAACAATATAAAAAATTATATTTATGCTGTCTGAAAGCCTTTAATAAGCTAAATAATTCTGCAGATATTAGTATTGTTAAATGAATAATTTTAAAAATTAAATAAAATTTACTGATTAATATTACAAATTTATATCCGTGTCCTGGAAGATTTAGCACTTTTGAGCAACCTTAAGATTATTTTTATATAAAAAAAAAGAATAATTCCAATCTAGATTTTAAATAATTAAAGATACTTTTCAAATTTGTAGACTGATGAAATCTAATTTGTTTCAACCATAAAATAAATTTTACAAAATTCATTTTGCTGATGTAGAAATAACATGTTAAAATAATTTATGTTATTTTCAGAATTTTTTTTTTCAACAAATTATATTCATCTCCAAAAAAATGAAATAAAATTATTAGAAGCTGTATAAACACATCCCTAAAAAATTATAGTTTAAAAAAAACTAAAAAACACTTTTATAGTGAATTGAACTAAAAAGTAAAAAAAAAAAATTCTTAATATAAGAATAAAATGATTAATGAGAAAATTAATGTCATTGGGGTATAAGCATGGGGTGCTCTATATTAATTGTTATACTTTCTTACTAGTTCTATGCTGAGTTAGTGTAAAAATGTAGTACAAAGCATTTCAGGCTTTTACCCCAATGACATTAATTTTCTCGTTAATCATTTTATTCTTAAATTAAGATTTTTTTTCTTTTCAGTTTGATTCACTATAAAAGCGTGTTTTTTAGTTTTTTAAAACTATAATTTATTTTTAATTTTTTAGTTCGATCTACAATAAAAGCCTATTTTTTTAGTTTTTAAAACTATCATTTATTCTTTGTTGAATTTATCCTTGAGTTTGATATTTGGAGCCAGAATTATTTGGCTCCTGGAATTAATCTTGCTCTTCAATGGATATTAATTCATGGGTCTGAGGGGTATTTATTCTCTCTGTTTATGGGGTCACAGATGAGTCCCATATCATTATAATTCAAAGATTCCGTCTCTATAGAAACAGATCTAACTAATAAAAGTGTGCTAAGAAATATTAAATGTCAATCGTATTATCACCCTTTAAACGTATGGCTATAATGTTAATTCGTATCATCACTTCTAAACATATTGCTTTATCAAAATAAAAAATATTTAGCAGTAAGAACATATATTATTTTTATTTACATGCACGAGTCTTTTTTTTTTAATTTCCATTTTCAGAAAAACTATGCACCCATCCACCTCACCTTTTTTCACATAAAGAACACTTTTTTTGTTTTATTTTTTATTAACCAGAAGCCTATTTTGAGGTTTTAGGGTTGCACCTTAATCTTTTAGTCGCCAAATCTGGAAATGGCATATTGAATTAGTCACCAAATCTGAAAATGGTTTAGGCAATCAGTTGCCAAATCTGGAAACGATACAATGAATTAGTCAGCAAATTCCAAAATCCTTAAAATCCTCTTTTATGAGGATCCTGATCAAAACAATGAAACAAAATTATGAAATTATTGTATTTTCATCGGTCCTTGACAAGTGTGCAAAATTTTGAATTCGTCTGACCTTTTAAAGTGAGTGAAAATCGAGTTCAAACATTCCATTACATACAAGTGAAACTTAGAAAAGCATGTTAAACAAGTAATATAAAAAAAAAAATTTAAGTCAATTCTTACTCAGATCAACAAAGAAAAATTTTATTTTAGTTACTTTTTACTAAATAGTTACAATTAATACAAATATTAATATCATATTGTCATCCAAAACAATTGTGTATATAAAATTTCAGTGCAACTGACTGCTTTAAAAAATGTGAGAAAAAAAACTTTCAAGTTTTGACACAAGTTGCCAAAAGGGTCGCTAAATTGCCAAAAATTATACCAACATGGCTGTATTTGTAATTCTTTGAATAATTAGTTTTAATCAATTAATTTTTATTAATTATCATTAAATTACCGTATTGTCATCCAAAATAATCAAGTATATTAAATGAAGTAAGAATTGAGTGCTTTAAATTGTATTTTATTAAGGATTGAAAATTCCACCAAGATAAATAAATATCTAGAGAGTGTGACCTAATAGTAGGAATTAAAAAAGAGGGGGTTGGAGAGGAAGAGAATTTTCTACATCTTTTTTTAAAATTAATATACAGCAAAAATGAGTAATATAAAACATTGGTAACCTTGTTTTACCAATAATATTAGAACTAAAGTTAGATTTAAAAATTCCCCACAGAATCCTTTCCTATAGACCAGGGATCAGAATAATTCTTAGTGGTACTCTACACCTTTCTACAAATAAGTCAGTTTTGGAGTAAAGTTGATAATTTTGAAATGGAGCACATTGAGAACAAACATCTTTAGAATTAAGGAAAACAAAATTTGTGGAATAATTTAAAAAGTCTGAAAGATAACTAACAAAAAAATCAACAGCCATTTTAAATTGTTGCATGTCATTTCTGGAGAGATTTAATTCTTTGAAGAGAAAATTGCATGCGCTCAGCTTTTGGTTAAGCAATATTGATGGGAACAAATCTTTTCTTGTGAAAAGTATTTTGAGTCTGCAAAGAAGTTGTTTAACTATTTCTCTTTGTAGACTCAACTGAACATTCAGAATTGTGTGAAATATAGTCACAAATTATACTCCTGATATTGTAATATAAAACAGAGAGCTACAGAAACAAAGATTTGCCTTAAAACATTTTAACTAAATTTAGGGCTTATGCCATGTGTTGTTTATTTCTTATTTTAACAATTTATTTAATGTTCAAATAAGTAATATTTTATGTCTATTTTAATGTTAATAAATGTCTTTAAATAATGCATAATTAAGATACAATAAAACTCTAAATCTGTATTCTTGACCTCTATCCCCTAACTCTATATGCCCTGCTGTGAGAGTTATATTTCCTACTGAGTGGCACCTTGAATCACATTGATAGTGGTTTGGAACATCACAACAATAAGATAGCAAATCCCTGGTCTAGACATTTCACGAATCTGTCTAACATATGCATAGTTGCAATGATCACCGTAATGCAATGGTTAAATGTATTCAATACGAACTTATCATACGACATGAACATCGAGACTAGATAAAGGCACGGAAGTGTCATTTTGCACAAAAAATACACAGCTCATTAAAAAAGTCCAGTATAAATATAATTGCAACAATAAGCAAAACTTAAACTAACTTAATATTTTAATTAAAAAAAATAGCCATTTTACCAAGAAAAATACAACATATTTTTAATTCTTCCGATATATTATGAGAACTAATTATGCATAATTTTAATGAATGTGAAAGTCAGAAAATGAAGGAAAACATATTAAGTAACTATGATTAAAATATGAAAAAAAATTAATAAATAAAATGCTTTGAAATAAACACATGATTGCTTTTAAATTAAAAAAAAAACTGCAAATAAGTTAACCAGTTACTAGAATGCCACAAATGAAAAATTACATTGCATTGAACTTGGTGTAATCTCCACAAGCCTTTTATATACAGTGATTATAATTAAAAAATTAAAGTTTTAAAACATTATAAAAAAAAGAACCACTGATCAGAATGACGTAGAATTTGAACGGAATATTATTGAAGAAGGGGGAAAGCATATGGCATAAGAAAAAAATTAATTCCAAATTTTAGCAACAGATGGCACTGTAAGCATAATTTAAAAGGGTTTGATTAGGAATCGTAAAACCATAGCTTAGGTGTAAGTTACATGTTAAACCAAGTGTGCAGTATTCAGTATGCATGACTGTTCAGGTGTAATACTGTTAGCTATGCAAGCCCATCCACCATTGCAAGATCATATCACATCGGATGGGAAAAATCGGTTTTTAACTGTCTCGAGGCCAAAAAGCGTCCACCAAATCCATTTTTAAATAACCTGAGGCCAAAAACCACTTAAATCATCTCCATCAAATAGGTTTTTAAGTCCTGAGGCAAAAACCACATAAAAGGTGTCCATCAAATCAGTTTTTTAAATTTTAAATTCTGTATGAATTTGTGCTTCTTCTGTTCAAATTTGACGTCATTCTGATCAGTGGCTTTTTTTATAGCATTTTGAAACTTTAACTTTAATTATAATCACCTGGTATTTTGCTTTCTTTTACTATAGTTTATGATACATTATTATGTATAATTAAATCCAAAAATAAAAAGTACCATTGAATTAATTAATAATAATAATAATAAAGATATTTACTTTTATAGGTTTCTGAAATTTTAAAATTGCTTGTACAAGTAATGAACCTTGCAAACATATAGAAATCTCAGATTGATCACAAACTTTGAATCCCAAGAGACGTGGAACTAATTGGATTTGTTTTGCTTCTGGCGTTGCACATTGAAGACACTGCATAACATTCTAGAAAGGGGGGGAAAAAATGAAAACTTAGAAATAGTATTAAAAATAAAATTTTAACATTTTGTGTAAACAAAAATGCATTACAGTTGAAATCTTCAATTTTTCTGTCATTTTTTTTTCTATTTGTAAATTACTTTTTTACTCTATACATGTGACATGCAGCAGTTTCCACTTCTAAACAGGTTTCCTTTTATGGATCCAATTACTTTTTAAAAGAAGCTCAATGTGCATATGGTCCAGAAGATAATTACATGTAAATTGTGGAGAAACTCAACTTTTGACCTTATGTGTGTCAAGGAGTAAGAGAAACTAGACAAGGTTCCTACACAAAATCTCCTGACACCAACATCAAAATCCCAAGAGACTAATGGCTGAATGGGAATCCTGGGCATGTCCAATAGAAATTATTCTACATAGCACGTCTTTTTTTAAAGGCAAGATTTAATCAACTTTTCAAGAAAGACAAAAACACTGACTTTAAGATAATCTTGAGCTTCATCTTTATACTATTGCTTTCAGACTAACAACAGACATTCTAACTTTTAGACCTGCACCTGTAATGAACAATGAATCACTATTGCTCATCTAGAACATGTACCTGCAACCCTCAATCAAAGGCACTCTTTCTGATGCTCAATCAACCATGAACTCATCCTGGTCTAAATACTAACAAAGTGCAGCAAGCATTTGTTAATCTAAAAGACGATTAAGCTAGTTAAATAAATTATTTTTGTTACAATCCCATCTTGAGCCACTCAATAACACAACCTAATAAAGAGTGTTTTTTTCCAGGCATAGAAGTTTAAGTTGGCATTACTTTCCAAGATGGCGACCGATTTAACAGCTGTCAAGTGATTTCTTCTCAGTTTGGTTTGGCAATTCATCATGAATAGACTCACGCCTGAACAACGCTTTCAAATTGTGCAATTTTATTTCGAAAATAATGGTCGATTTTCATAAGCGAATTTTGTTTAGCGATGAAGTGCACTTCTGGTTGAATGACTACGTCAACAAACAAAACTGCCGCATTTGGAGTGAAGCTAATCCACAAGTGTATGTCGAAACACCGTTACATCCAGAAAAACTGACTGTTTGGTGCGCTTTATGGGCTGGTGGAATCCTTCTTCAAAAACGATGAAGGCCACAACGTTACAGTCAATGGTGATCGGTATAGAGCCATGATTACTAACTTTTTCATTCCTGAATTGAACAATCATGATGTCCAGGAGCTGTGGTTCCAACAAGACGGCGCAACATGTCACACAGCTCATGCCACAACCGATTTATTGAAAGACACATTTGGTGACCGCCTAATTTCACGTTTTGGACCTGTGAATTGGCCTCCAATATCTTGTGATTTAACACCGCTGGACTATTTTCTGTGGGGCTATGTAAAGTCATTGGTCTATGCAGATAAGCCACAAACGCTTGACCATTTGGAAGACAACACACACACATTCACCGTGTTATTGCCGATATACGGCCACAAATGATGGAAAAAGTCATCGAAAATTGGACGTCCAGATTGGACTACATTCGAGCCAGCCGTGGCAGTCCTATGCCAGAAATCATATTTAAAATGTAATGCCACAAGATTATCTTTCAAATAAAAAAAATTCATGTCAATCGAATAATATATTGTTGTTTTATTGCAATTTAAAGTTCTATACCTCTAAAAAAAACACCCTTTACATTAGTCAACAACTACATAGGCCCAGTCCTAATAGATCCAAGATACTATCACCTGGTCTAATAAACAAAATCTTTTGCATTTACTTTATATTTCTTTTTATCAGAAACTTTATACAAACATATTACATAAATAAATGCAAATTAAAGAGAATAAATGTAAACAAAAGAATTTTTTTTTAATTTGGATTGCAGAAATTTTTCAAATAAATTTAAATTTCAGACACAAATGCATATTTTTTTTTTCACATAATTTATAAATTTAAACCCAGTATAGGAGAGTATAAATACCACCTAGGTTCTTAATGAAAATCTAACATTTTAGTAGTATAAAACATTCCTACTGCTTATTTGGAAAAGTGGTCAGTGACACAGGGTCAGGGTTTGAATCCCAGAGATGGATGTTTGCAAATGTATAATCCCTGAGCAACATGGAAGCACTCTAAATATTCATTGAGGCGCAAGTGCTCTTGAGAGGTTTGTGGAAGAGGAAGAGAGGCTCTTGATCATCCCCAGGGTGTTCTCCTTGTAATAAGGAGTAGAATTAAGTCAAATGGTACTATCACCTGTAAGGTACGCAAAGCTGTAGCTAACAAAAGGTGTAAAACTAGACCCTTGCCATGATCAATTTCATGCACCTCGATCGAACACCATCGATCAGGTGGCGTCAGAAACAACAAAATATTCATATTTGATTAACGCAGCCATAAAACGTACATTTAAAATTACTTATTTTCCTTAGAACATTATGAATTATTTTTTTTACCACAAACAAAGCTATTTTTTTATGATGTTTAAACAAAAAGTATGTGGGCATTGAAATATATTTTTTTAAAAAATACAATTAAAACAAGAGCATTTTAATTAATTTATGAAGTTGAATTTGTAAAATGTTGAGTTTTATAATGTATTTAATTAAGAACCAATCTTTATTTTAACAAAATGTAAAGCCAAAGAATAAAATCAGCAACCAATAACTTAAAGAGTAAGCAACAAAAAAATGCAATGACCTTATTCATATGCGATTGCTATAATAAGCATTAGATTTTTACCTTCAAAAACTGAGCTTGTTGAACTTTGAGACGATTACAGGCTCCAGCAATTGAAACAAATATTCCGTAATGGCCAGAGCTTCGAACAATTTCGAACATACTCCCAATTTTTTCATTCATTAATTCAAACTAGTTGTTAGAGAGGGGAAAAAAGAGAAAAATATATAATACAAAACTAATTGTAATAGGGTAAAAAAAGGTACTTATATATTTACTCTAATAACACCTTTTTAGTATTGATATTTTTCACATTGCATTTGAATTCCTTGAAAATTTTAACTTTTTCTAAAAATTAAATACAATTTCTTTTTCAGAAAGAAATAAAGACATTCCTGAATTATTTTCACAAAGAACAAGGGAAGAATGATTTTTAGTAAATGCTCATGATGCTGAGAAAGAATATTAAATCGCTGAAAATGTGTTAAAATTTACAGTACTGAAATATAGTTTCAGAAATAAAATAAAATCTAATATATAACCCTGTAGTTCCCAAAGGGATTATATCACTTGGCAGGTGCCGAGAGGATTCAAACTGGAAGGGGGAGGGGATATACTTTCAAGAATTTTTCAATTTTGTGCCCCATAATTACTTTCAAGAATAATTATAGGGCATAAAATGAAAAAGAAGGAACACATTTTTAGCAAAAATTCTCTTCATTTCTGATCAATTCCCTATGAAAATTTCAGTTTTTATCCAGAGCAGAAAGTAAGGAAAAATTTAACACAAAGGAAATGTTAATGAATAAAAGTATAGTTGAGAGCACATCAAAATCTACTACTATGATTATCTACATAACTATGATTATATTCGGTACCTTACTGGAAAAAATGAATAGCATATTTACTTTAATCTATTAAAATCAGCACTGGTTTACCAACATAGATTTTACTGTTCATTGTAAGGCCCACAACCATATCCTCCCCTAGTTACACTATTGCCTCTTACACAAGTCAACAAAAAACAATTTTGGAAATATGATTTGATAATTTTTGCTTTTCATGTGTTGAAATCAAAAATGAAGTCAGTTTTTCTTCATTATGTGCTATTTTTGTTCAATCTCAAGTAAGCACAGTAGTTAAAACGATAAAAAAACAGAATCGGCTAAAAGTTTTTAATTATTTTTTTTATCTTTGTTGTATGCCAAATACATAAATCTGTACAGAACCCTGTCAGAGTAAACAATGATGCATATTTAATTATTGTTTGTATGAAAATATGTATATTTTTGTGGTTGAGAGCTTCTTGTGCACTTTAAGATATACTATACTGTTCGAATTAATTGGGACAAACATGTTTTTTTTATTTGAGTTGGAATGTGATAACTAGTGATGCCCTGAACCACCTCAAACCCATTATATCTGCCTTTAGGTAGAGAGACAGATTGACTTCGACTATAAATGATTCATTTTAGTGTATCAAGAGCTCAGTAGGGTAGCTGGTAATTTCAATTTTGCATTCTGTATAACACATGTTACTTTTACTTGTTAAAGGATGGATATTATTCCGAGGAATTGTTCTAAAATAAATCAATCTCAATGAACATACTTCTATGACTGTAAAAGATAAAACTATTGCAGTTGGCATGTTTGAATTCAGTGTTTCAAGAATTTTAAGAACATTTCAAAGTTCTGGATCATTGTCTCCAAAAAGAAAAGAAAAATGTGGGCGCAAGCGGAAAACTACTCCATGAATTGATAAAACTTTTACAAGAAATAGCAAAATAATTCCAAGAAAGACAAGCACAAACATTTGAAGGGATTTATTGGATAATGGTGTCGAAGTGAGTACTTCAACTGCACGGAAAAGGCTTCCAGAAGGTAGCCTTAAGACAACAAGACTGAGGAAAAAACTATTTCTAACTCAGAAAATGATGAAAAAAACGTACAGTATGGGCCAAAAAATATCGATCGTGGACTGTTAACGACTGGAAGAAGGTGATTTTGAGTGATGAAACATTTGTTTGTGCAGGGATACAAATCAAGTGTAGTTAGCTGAAGTGAAGTTGAAACTTGGTTACCAGATCATATCCAACAGACTGTAAAACATCCTTCTAAACAGATGTTTGGGGTTTTATTTTTTACAACAAATGACCCTGGAAGCTTAGTTCATTTTAAAGACATGATGAATTCTGTCAAATATATAGAAATATTATGCAGTACGATTGTTTCATTTATGGAACATTTCAACACGACTTGGCCCTTTGTCACAATTCAAAATTGGACCATACTTTTATGCGGGAAAATAAAATAAAAGTGCTCAATTGACCTGGAGAAATTCTCCAGACTTAAATCCTATTTAAAACTGATGGCATATTTCCAAGAATTGTTTCGTTCAGATGAATCGCACAACAACAGAGCAAAGGATAAAAAGGGCTCTACTAGTGTGTTTCCAAGATGATGAAATCAAGAACATGAGTGCTACTCTGGTGGAGTCAATGCCAAGGTGCATTGAAAAGGTCATTTCTGCTAAAGAAAGACATACTCTGTACTAATATACAGATTTTTCAGTCTATTTAAAGTATGTAATCACAAAAAACTAAGGTTTTAGAAAAAATTACTTTTTCTCCATTTGTCCCAATTAATTCAAACAGTATAAGTCCGACTTTTCATATGATTTATTCTGTAGAATCATGCAGCAATAATCCACCATCATATTTGCATTCAACCTTCCCTGATATTTATGCTCTCTCTCCATATCTGGATGGAACCATTTCCTTTGTTCTTCACTGACATTCCCCAAGTTTTCCAGAAAATAATTTACATCTGAGCATTAGAAATGAACCTTTAAACTCATTCTGCAACCTTGTATTTGAAAAGTTTTGAACACGCATTCCACAATACTTTTATAGATAAGATCTTTTAAGCTATCAAGGAACTTCTCAACAACTCTTTTGAAAGAATCCCAGGCTTCCTTCTCCTCCATGGCCTGAGCAAAATGTGCATCTGAGAAAAATTTTCTGATGTCTGGACCGAAAAAGATCCGTTTTTTTAGCTTTGCATCACTTAAACCAGGAAACTTTCAGCATATGTACTTGAGAAACTTATCTTCTTTATTAAGAGACTCACAAATTGCTCTATCAACCCTAGCTTTATATGTAAAGGGGGAAGCAGGATTTTGTCAAAAGAAACCAAACCTTTCCTAATTAATTTTTTTTCTCCCGACAACAAAGCTTCTCGTGATTGCCTGTCTTTTTTCTTTCAATGGAAATTAAAAACCAATACATCATAATCATAATATAAATCCATAAACATAAAAAAAGAAAATTTTGTGTATTTTGATTGTTGACCTAAGAACATCTTGATGAGTACTTTTAAATCTCCACAGATCACCCACATGTTCATTATAATGAATTCTTTTGAACACTGTCAGTTCACGGCATGCAAAACGCCATTTGTGTAATTAACAGAATTAGGTGTGTATTGTTGTGTCTTCAAATAAGAATTTGTGAACTGTGTTTGCGCAAGCCCAACTGCGCATGCCCAGTAATTCTGATGTAAATGTAAAAAGTGTTGTGAGTAAAAAATAAATACTAGTCCACTAGAAACTGTGTCGTGATTGTGGCATGAGAATAATGAAGGAGTAATTAAGCTATTGACTAAAAGAGAACCATAAAAATGGACAGTGTTTGCACCATAAAATTGGTTATTGTGCGAGGGACTCTGGAGTCAACTGCTTAAGTGTTGAAGTTGACCCAAAAACACTAATACAAAATTGTTGTACATTTCTATTAAATGTAACGAAAATCCAACTGAAATTGAAGCATATGTACTGCCATTGTGTAACAAAACTGCCTTTACATTCCTCTTTGAGAAGTCAATGAATAAGCACCAAAGATTTGAGTCGTATTGCACACCAAATTCACTCATTAATTCACGAATGTCTTTACAATAAATAAGATTATCTTCCTGTAAAAAGTAAGGAACAAAAATTATACCAAGAAAAAGAGATGCCTTGTTGTGATAAGGACTTCCAAATGTAATTTGCTAACAAAGTATATATTGGATCAGTTCTGGTTTTTGTTCCGACAAGAATAATGGTTTTTGGTTTATTTCCAAATGAATAACTTTATTTTATGTATATTCTTATCTTAAATCATCTATACTTTTAGTTCATTCAATTGAATTAAATCTACGCTACAAGTAGTTTGGAGCAAAACTGAGATGGAAAAGTACTAGTGAACATCAAAACAGGAAATTAAGAAGCAATGTACATGTAATGATGATAATTATATGGTTGACGTAAAATTAGAAAATATCGATAAATTAGTTGCAGTAACAAAATGACTGAAGATATATCAAACTGAAATAAACCAAGATTTTCTTTCAGTTTGGTTCCGGTTCGAAGTCCTGGTTGTAATACATTTTTGTTTTTAAGGCAGCAGGAGCCAAATAACCGAGCAACATCTTTCAGAATTCTACAATCTTTCACTAAGTCATTCAACACCTGTTGAGAAAAAAAGCTCAGGTTCATTCTCTCCACTGTCTTGCTTGAAAATACAGACTGGTTTGTATTTTTCCACCATAAAAGCTTCTTTGTCTGTTTCTCAATCAAAGCTGTTAAGGTGAAAAGGGGTTGAGGAACCAGCAATCCAGAACCGTGTGGTAGTGGAAGTAGAGCAGATTCAAGTTAATAAGCTTTTGAATTTTGGGATTATAAGCATGAACATTACAGGTACAAAAACAACAGTCATCCCCAAGGTTTTTGGCTCCTCCATATAATTGGGATAGCAAATTTTAAAGACAGCAATTCTCCTTTGTACCACAAGCAAAGTGTTTCTACCTATCTATGGCTTACTTTGACTTAATTTTGATCTCCTTTTCTCAAATCAAAATATATATATAATACCACTTGGATGAAATCTGTTATATTTCGTTGGCACTTCTTGATTGTATACTTACCACAGACAAAACGGACTCAGCACAGTAACAATGATTTCTTTTTTTTTTTTTTAAAAAAAAAAGGCACTTTAAAGCCTCAAAAAGCGATTTTTAACCATTTTGACAAAACTACATGATCTAATTTAATGTAATTACCTCAAAATGACACAAATGGACTGAGAGAATGAGCAGCAAAATGGGCTCCAATTTCAATCTAGTTTAGCTTCAGAAAGTGATTACTAAGACCAAACAAGCATGTTCCTGTCTGATCAGGTTGTATCTAGAGCTTTAAACCCACATCACTTACTGAGGGAGAACAGTATTAGAAAATAATACAAGTGCCTAGAATATCACAGAGAAGAAAAAGTTTAAGAAAAAGAAGAAAAAACCCGCAAGCTTAATAGATACATGCAATACAAAACTGGTATTATGTTCTATGGTTTTGCAAAAAATCTTTATGTGATGGCGAAAAACAGGACCTCGTTTTTAGTTTCAGCACACCAAAGACACAAAGATTAGCAAAAATCATCAAATCAAATTTTATGTAGCAAACCTGTGTTATTTCAGAAAGCTTTACAGCATTGAGATTTCAATTTCTCTTAGCAAAACATAATTTAATGCCTAGAAATGAGTTTTTCACAATAATCATTGCATTTTCAAAAAAAAAAGACCTTAGTAGTGTATTTGCTGTACATGAAAATAAATATCAATGTAAAGAACATATACCACACAAACTATATCATACTGGGAATCTTTGAAATTGTTTAACAATGACATTTTCTAACAGGCAACGAAGAAACATGGCTGAAAAACTAATTAGACAAGCAAAAAAAAGTTTTTTGTAACTCATGCTACAAAAAGAAAATACTGTTTAGTTCCCAACAGAGTAATGTACAAAGTAGAAATTGGTTGAAGTTTAGTTAAAACTTTTTTTTAAAAGGTAGGGACAGTACAAAATGCAAAACATTAAATCAGCAATTCTAAATTTGAATTGCAATGAGCAGAATCTTATTAAAAACTGGCTTAATAAAGTCTTCTTTTTTTTTTTTTTAAAAAAAAAAGCTTTGATAATTGTTGTATAAAAAGCTTTTTCAGCAATTAACAAGAAGAAAAATAAAATTATCCTGAAAACAGATTATTTTGAAAATGGAGAAATATATATTATGCTCTTATAAATACACTGGTGAAAACAATTACAAAAAGAGAAACAGTTTTAAAAAAAAAAATTAACGCCTATATTATGCCTAAGCTCTTCGTGGACACCTCTGCCACCCAGTAGCTTCTGACGCTGTAAAGCAGTGGCACTGTGATTGCATTTGTGAAGAGATAACTCGCTTGCTGAAGCTTGTAGTGTAAGGATGTTTTGATACATTGTAACTAAGAACAATCCTCATTTTTTGAATTTCTTTGTTTACCCACTGTTAGTATGGCCAGTCATCCTCGTCTAGATGTGTTCAAACTTTATTGATTCACAGAGCTCTTATATTGGATGATATTTTAGTCAGGTTTGGTTTTATTTGGTTTGTTCAGTTTTCTCTTATTGCAAAAAAAACACACCATTTGTCCCTTTAATTGTTTTCATCAGTGTATATGACTGACACATAAGAACAATAAATTTGGAATATTTTTAAGCATAATATTTTCGGCTAAACTTATTTTTCAAATGTGTGAAAATTTTTAATGAAATAAACACATTGTTAACACTAAAAATTATGACACATTAAAGAAGCCAATCAAAATTTTACGTTTTATATTAAACTTGCTACCAAAACTGAATATACCTGCTCTTTACTTTCAACAACATCAAAAAGCCTCTGGATAACGTAATTGCCCACAGAATGAGTTACCAGATATTCTAAAGAATCAGCAATATAATCATTCCATAAGCTTAACTGAAGTTCTTCATTTGCACTTGCAAACATTTTCTCAACCATAAAAGAGCAATTTTTGTGTAAGAATGCCTTTGGAATACTATAGGAAGAAATAATAAAATATTTAGTATAACATATACAATAGATTATTTAAACATTTCCTTCAATACACTGATTGAAGTGATAACAATTTAATCCATAGGTTCCCAACCTTTTTTGAACTGGGCACCCCCTTTTCTAGTGAATATTTCAATACCACCCCCTCCCACTTCAGAGAAATAAGAGCATACATAATACAAGGTGGAAACAAGAATTAAATTTTTTTTTTAAAAAAAATTCTAAAACTAATAGAATATATATTTTTTAAAACCGTCAATTTTTCTTTTACTGGCAAATCTTAAATAGCTATTACCACGAATTTATAATTTTAAATACATACAATCAACATGAGGTAACCAGTATTAAAGTTTACATTTGTTAGCAAATAATCAGAGAATTTTTCTAGTCTTTTTTTAGATTATATTTGGTTAATCTTGCCATGCCCCTCCATACCATCTCAAAACTCCCTAACTTACTCTGGGTCTTTTACTGCCTCCCTGAAAGTTTCAAACACTTACAAGGGGGTATTAACACCCACTTTGAGAACCTATGATTTAAACTATAAAAAATATTCTCACAATATTCTACATAAACTTTTGTTAACTCAAGTCATAGGTTTAAACACAGCATTAATTACTTTCTAAAAAATTATTACAGATGTCTAATACAGACAAATTTAATCTTTTGCATGCCATCTGATAGTATTATAGTTATATTTATATCAATGAAGAATACTGTATAGCAATGGTCCTCTAGATTTATCTTTAGTTTATATCCTCTATCCATGATTTTAAACCTAATCCAACCTTCACAGTTGCAATTAAAATCTTAATACATTTCCCCATGTTCAATAAAAAGATTATTTCCATAGTTTTCTTTAAAGCTGTTGATATTTTAGGAACTTTGAAAAATTATGAGCAAAGTTAATTGATTCTTAAAATATGACAAAAACATGAACTAAATTCTCTCATCGAACTCAAATTTTCAGTCTGGAAGTCTTTTGATCAAATCCTGTAATATATACTTTTAAATAAAGTTTCTAAAATCCCATAACAAGAGTAATTTCAAGGAAGTTGATTTTTGAAAATTCAAAGTTATTACACAAACTTTTCCAATTTAAAAAAAACCAAGAGCTCTCTTCCTTTTAAAGAATTTTTATAATAAATGCTGTTTTTGCTTTATAGTGCTCATATTTTATCAAGTTTATCTTCCATAAAGAACACAAAAGTTGTAGATGTAGTTTTGTAATTGACAAAAATACTGTCTCAATGTAATACTGTCCAATTGCACATCCAGTGTTAAACAATAGAAAAGTAGCTCTAATTTTATTACTATATCATTCCACTCAATGATTGTTCCACATAAGCTAACTTTTTGATTTACCCCTTTCCTTCACAGAGTTGTCACACAATTACTTTAGATTGATTCGAAAGAAGATTTTGTATAAAACTCTTGACATCTGTTTTTATGTTAAGTGTATTCCTGAAATATGGTTATTTAAGTTTGAGAATTACTATTGAATATATGTTTAAAATGAACAGTGTTATGTTTAATTTGAATTATTCAATTATTCTAATTTAACAGTCTGCATAGCTTATTTATTTGGCTACACTTAACACACTCACACACACAAAATGTATAGAATGTGGACTACGCATACATATATGTGATGAGTTCTCGGCCCCTTAGATGTCAGTTTGGGTAAGCATCCAGGCCAGTACCCCTCAACCCACCTCCTGCATGATTATGTAGCTTCAAGCTTGTCCCTTTTGCAAGCCACTTGCACAAACTTCACTCTCTCGCAATCGACCCTTGTTACAATACATGTGCTCTAGCCACGGCTTGGAGTACAGAACGATTTATTGACTCACTGCAATGAACTAAAATATGATCAATAGCTGCATTATTAATTACAGCCATATACAAACACACTTGTTAGAAGTACTCCCAAATCATCTTATATACATTTTAATGTTCTCCATAGCACTTTATTGATATTTCAAAAATTGATACATTTGATCATTTGAAGTGACAATGTCTACATACAGAAAGGACTATTGAAGACCTGCTTTGTAAAGGGGTTGATGTACATTGAATCTGATGAGGCTCAAAGTCCTAAAATTGGTATGGTGTTAAAATATAGAGAACAGATTTTTATTCTTGTCATTCAACTTTGGTTCAAAGAAGCCCACTAGCCCTTGTGCTGGTAATAAACAATGAACTATAGATACAGTGAGTATATTTTTATATTCTTATGTACAGCAAAAATAGGAATTAATCAAGAGCTATTTTCTCAGTTAAGTGACCATATATTATTATGCTATTATATGACACTGTTCCGAACAATTCTGCCAATGAGTTTTTATTAGCATAACTAGTTATTTCATTCTGAAAACTTAGAATAAAAACAGTTAATTGCATGGGTAAAGTATCACTACTTTAACAACAAACGATCTTCTACAAGCACAAATAGCTTTATCATATGTTGTGTACAAAAAAAAAAGTGGACTTGTTTCAAAAATAATAAGCAGTCCAATCCAAAGTGTCATCATAGCAATCCTTGATCTAATAAATAATGAAAAGTAAAACAAAGGTATCTCATAACATTTAAATTAATATTCTCGTACATTTTGTTTTAAAATGTTTACACAATGTTTTCTATAAAGCAACGTTTTTTTCACAGCATATATTTTTGTTGATATTTAAATATAATCAATTTTTGAAACATATTCTTTTTCCCCTTTCTGTTTAACTAATGTTAGCAATATGAGCAAAATTAAATTATATCATCTGCCTTCCTTTATTATTTATCAATTATTCATCCGAAAAAGAGATAAAATGTATTTTTTTGAGAGATTTTAGCTATTTAGATCAATTAATTTATAAAATATCTTTGAAATTGTTTATTTTTCACTTTAACAGTTTATGCTTAGTTATTTCATAGAATAACTAGATAAAAGTATGAAATTTTTCACCTATTATACACTTTTAACAGACGTGTCTAGTTATTTCATGAAATACCTAGTTATTCTATGAAATAACTGAATTATATTCTTTAACGGTAACATATATAATAAATTTGGAATAAATTGTGTTCATATCCATACAATGTAACTTTCATGCAAGAGTTGCACAAATTGGTAGATATGGTACAAGTTCACTATGATAACTGTAAGCACAAATGACTCCTTGACTCAAAATTTGAAACCACTTGTACATCAATTATAAGACTAATGTTCTACATAAAGATACTTAACAGAACAAAAATATTAATATACTGAAATGCACAGTAAATGTATTTCTAGATTATATGTAACAGTTCACTTGCATATTCTGTATCAATCAAACATGACAAGCACTTCCACATTAAAAGGAAGAGTATGCAAGAAACTTTCTTGCAAAATATTGTTAAATCATTGGTTATAAAAATGGTATTGAATGACTATATAATAAACGTGTAAATGTAGTTAATATAATAAAGAGGAAACCTTATTTCCATCTTGCTTTATTATGCTGAAATATTGCTTAGTAAGGGGAAAAAATGATTTGATTGTAAGATGTTTAACTGATTTACAATAACTATGTCGGAGAAAAAAAAACATTTTCTAAATTTCTTTAAAAAATCTTGTTCGATAATGCCATTCCCAAAATTATGCTTCTCCATACAAATGCACGGGTAACACCGATGCTGAGTTCTGCTCATTTATTCATTAGAAATTTGACATATTTTTTTCCTTTTTATTTTAAATTTATAAAAAAAAAAATGCTTACTTATCATCATTTTTTTCTGAAAATATTTTTGTGGAAAGTCCAGAAATGAACTTTTTACATTTCTTGGGCAATCGCTTCTTCAAAATACACAATAAAGTCTCAATAACAATGGCGGATGAGCCATCAGTTACACAATCTGCAATAAAATATATACAAAAATAAGTAACAAAAATAATTTGATTTATTAGCAAAAATAAATGCTGCAATAAAATCTTTAGTTAAAATTTTATAGTTTTTTTATGGTTCCTCAGTAAAATCAAGAATTTGAAATAACAAACTTCAAGAATCAAAACAAAACATTCATGCAAAATTATGGGAAATGTTTTCTTAATAACAGTTAATCTTGAGCTATGTTAATAAGTTTCCACTCATATTTTACAATGTAGTGACATTGCTTACGATAATAAGACATAGTTTAAAGATAAAATTACATTTTTAAAATAATCAGGTCAAAATTTTAACAAAATTATCTTGAAAATCTAAAGAACATATATTCTAATTTCTTAAAATTAAAAATATTCATGTTTTTAAAACATGAATTTGAATACTCTCTTTTATGCAGCCTTAGTAAAAGAAATTGGCTGGGTTTAAATCTTGCGAACCATGCCCCCAAAAAATTAAACCATGACCTCCAGTCCAACTTCCATGTCTAAGTACTCCTGTACAGGACACACATAATGCGCTAGGTGTCCATCTTGCAAGGACCACATGTCCTTGTAGATGCTGAATGGCACATCTTCCAGCAGGTCTGACAATTGTTTTCAAAGATGACTCAAGTATTTGGCTCCATTTAAACTTTTGAGTAACACAAATCATGCAGTTTTTTTTTTTTTTTTGTTCAATATTCCAGTTCACATGTTGATTATAAATTGAAATATTTTTCACACAGTCAATGACGGTTTCCATATGCCATCCATGAAAGTTTAAATATCCATTCCTTTTTAGTCCACAATATTTTATTCAAGAATTTTGGATCTTCATTATTTTTTTACCAACAGTTTTCTGTAAAACTTTTTAAATGAAGTCATTTTGTAATAAGAAGAAAAAAAATGCCAATGACTGTTATGCATAGAAAAGAGTAAGTGCTGTACCATTTTGAAATCTTAACTAAATGGGTCAACTTTTGAGAAACTTGCCTGGGGATGTGTGTCATAGTTTTCTTTTTATAGAGAATAAAAGTTAGATGACATCTTTTTCTCAAACCATGACTCACACAATGTTAATTTTAACTAAACCAGCAAACCCCCACCTCCCAACTGGTGACTGTGATTAACAGTATGGCTGCATAAGATGATGCTAGCAAAAAAATCATCGTAAAATTTGTGGTCACAGTAGCAAATTATGTGACGGAAGGTGACAATTTTCTACATTTCCAAAAATATGCTTGTCCTTGCTTAACCAAGTGCTGAGAAATTTTTTGAGGATTTTTCCGTAACAGATATGACCCCACCTTTCACCTCGTGTCCACTTATTGCTAAATTTTGGAACACACAGTATACATAGAAAATCACAGCTTTATTCATCACACAATGGTTATTCACACACATCACTATTTTTAAAAAATACATTTTTAAGTTATATTTTTTTCGTTTTTCTAATAAATTATACTAGTCTGAAAAAGCTGTTTCTTCTTTTTTCGCTCACTCCAAAAAGTTTGTCTATTATTAGTTTCAAGAATACCCATTAAAACATCTGAAAACTTTTGTAATCCTAGTGTTCACTTCAGACTCACTAAAGCACAAAACAGGTACTATATATGAGCAAGATCTTATTAAAAATATATAATTTCTTCGGGTAGTTCTTTGCAAGACTATCATTAATTAAAAATTTTCAGAACTGAAGAACATATTGTTTTTGAGCTTCTTGTTTTTCCATTGTGAGAATTGTTAGTAATGCAATTGAATCCTTTACTTTTATGCAAAGATATTTTTTACTTCAGGTCACTTTTAAGAAAATTATTATTGATTGTGTATAATTATTGAAGGCTTCTTTAATATTCAAAGCAAATTTTCAATAATTCCATAAAATATTCCTTTAATTTCCCAGTGTAATGACAACAAATACTTACACAGTAACTTTATGAGAACCTATTGAATCCTATTTCTAAATATATAATACATTAATAATTTATATATTTATAAAAAAACATTCTAAAAAAGATTGCATCTTTTTAATGGATATTAAAGCATATTACATATTCTATCCCAGGTATTTAAAGAAGTATTTTTTTGCTTATCATATTGATTACTTAAGCAATCAAATCTCACTGAAATTGCATCATATAAACTTGTAGTATAAATGTAAGGGTGAATGAAAATATATTTTAACCCTCTAACCAGATAGCACGGAAAATTCCGTCAGTGTAAAGATGCTCCGAAAATGGACTGCACGGATTTTTCTGCCTTCAAGTAACGTTTTCAAAAGCGGATTAGCCGCACTTTTCTGAAATCCTTTCCCCCTTTTAAGGTTTAACATCTTGAAAGATAATGAGGGACGGAAGAAGCAACACAGCAGGAGTTTTATGGCTCGCAGGGAACCCCGTGTTTTGACCCTGGGGCAATCGTAAAAATCGGGGAGAAATTTCTTTAGAACCCAAGAAGTGTTTGTTTGCTAGCTTGTATTTTAAAAGTTTCCAAAAGTCCCAACGCATAAGTAAAATATGTTACAATTCCCTTTTGGTTTCATATTAATTTCAAACTGTAACAAGTTGGGACGTGTCAGGGCAATCTGCTATTTTATATAGTTAGACAAATTATCTTTTTTTAAGTATATTCTTTCGCTTCATTTTTCTTATTTTAATCAAAGCTTTCAGTTTTTGAAACATGATTATTTTATTATAAGATACCGAAAAAATTAATAAAACACCAAACTCTTTAAAATTTGGAACCTTTTCAATTTTCCAACCACTAAAAATGAATAAATTTAAACTTCATCAAATCATTTGAAACATTTTCTTACACTTTGATAAAAAGAATAACGAAAAAAAAACTAATTAAGATTTATTAGTTTTTTTTTAGATTTCAAAACCTAAGTGTTCAGGGAAGTTTAAGTACAGTGCCTGGTTATATATTGTTAAAATACACCGAATTATATTTGAATTTTAAGTGCTTGAACTTCAGTTTACATCAAAGACAACATGAATGAAGATTTTCACACATTTTTTTTATAACTTGAATGTTTGAATAAATGGTAATCAAAAATATACGGAAACATTTACAGTAGACATTTATGCATATAAATAAACATAAAAATCAATTTTAAATTCGAGCTATTGAAAAACATTCGAATTATATATTGTTCAAAAATACCTATTTATACAAAATACCTCAACATTTATCTTTTTTAAAGGCTAACTGAATAAGTAATTAAAATCTGGATATTTTTTGAAATCTCGACCTTATAAAGCTAGAAATTTTATGTTAGAAATTCCATTTGAAATTTCGAAAAAAATGCATCGCGCAGTTAAAAATTATTTACCATAAGTTTTAGCAATTGTTTGAGTATAATAAAAATTTCAAATTTTATTATATAGCTTCTTTGGTATCTTTTAATATATTTCGAAGATTTCATACAATTCAGTTGAAAACCGCATGCTAAGAGCAAAAAATATACTAAAAAAATTGATGAATATACAATTACAATAAATTCTTACATAGAAGCAAAACTCAGAAGCTAAAGCGTAGGAATAAAAAATTTTGAGTATATCTGAAGTAGTTTTCGAAATATTTATTTTAAAGTTCAGAAAATTTGTGTACCTTATGTTATACTTAATATTAATTAAATGGTTAAAATAATGTGTTAATATTAGTCATGTAATCGTTTGATGACACATTCATATACTAATAAAAATTATCATGGTCATTGATGCGAATGTCAAGAATTTTATGTAATTTTAAATTCAGACATTAAGATATTGATGTAGAAAATATAAAACGACCATCTAAAATACATGAAAAATGCAGTCTGCTATAAAATGATCTTGACAAACAAAATCCGGCATTTTCACTTACTATGGCAGAGCCGGCTTAGTCAGGGGTGATCTGGAAAAACAGAGAGAACCGCGGTTTTGATGGATGCCACTCTAGCTTTTAAAGCTCCCAGGAAAAATTATATATATATAAATTACAAATGCAAAAATAAATCTTGTAATTTTCCATACATTTTTATAACGAATTGTGGAATTGGCTTCCAATACATTGTTGTGTTTGACAATATCTAAGGTAACCAACCCTACTTTAGATAGATTTGTACTACTTTTTCGTAACCGTATTCCTTTTAAAATTAATTCGTGCAGCCGAAATACACCTTTTGTACGGGAGGGTGACCTCATTGGATTCAATTGTGCGGTGTTCACGCTTCAGCTTTCCTTTTCGGCCACCAGATGGAGGCACGATGCTATACTATCTTGAGCTCTCTTAAAATTCGTTTCACGTCCAGCAATCATTAATTAAATCGTTCCATCGAACGACCGCTTATATTTTTGAGAACTGGACATTCCATATCTACTTCTATCAATTATTATTCATGATTGTATCACATATATGACTTCATTGCGTCATTTTTTTCCTAAAACCGCATTGTATATTTTTCTATCTTGTTTATTCCTTCTCCTACCCCCTTTCTCACCGGCAAAGTGCAAGTTGGTTCATTTAAATTTTTATTCAAAATTTTTACTCTCCCCCTCTTTTGCATGAGATCTTAGAATTTTTATTCAAGATCTCCTTGTCTCGGGTCGTTTATTTTCGGATCGACCCAATCCATTTCCACGCCCACTTTTTTGCGAGCGATGGCTTCGTCCAATCAGATCGCAGGAAAGTGGAGCGGCTGTCCCTCCGGTCGACAGATTCACTCTGTCGCCGTTCCAGCAGAATTGTTCTGCCCATTTTTATTAAATCTTTTAAATTTAAATTTATGTAATCCCATTAATTCGGCTCTTAATTCTTAAATTTCTGATGAGGAGGTACATCCCAGTTAGGGACAGGCACTCCGTAATTGACATGCCACTTGCCACACCTTTTGTACCCTTAAAAATTTATGTAAACTATAACGGTTAATTTTAATTTATGCAACTTGTGAAATGTTCATAATTAACCATTTCCGTCTAAACAGTTTACATGAAAAAAAAAGTTTGGACTCCCTCATTCATTAGGGATTTATATAAGATTCTAACATTAAATTTTATTTTTCACCAAATAGGATCGAGTGGTGCTTCCACACCACAGGTCTGGGGTTCTATTAATGGGCTGCGCAAGGTCGACTCTGCCTTTCATCCCCGCTACATTGGGTCGATAAATGAGTACCAAGCTTGCTTCGGGTCTTAAACACTGAAGGTCTCTCTTCAGACAGACCACCAAATCGGGACATCTGTTCATGCACCTCAGCGTCCAATGGTCACGTGTATTATGATGGGCACAGTAGTTCCTGGCCCTCATGGATTGTCATGCTTCTGAGTTTGAGTCTTAAGTTTGAGGATTACCTCACTTTGGGAATACTCCTTAGATAAACATGTATTTCCACTCATTTGCAATTAAACATTTTTCTTTCAATTACGTTTATTTCAGAAGGAAGTTTGATTTTTCAAATGTATTTGCTTAATAACATGTATATTTGTGTATTATATTAAACATTTTTTCAATCCAAAATTACATGCTTTTAGCTCCTCTAAAAGCTTTTAGAATTTTACGACTGATCTTACAATCCATATATGTTTTATAGTAGTGTATTTAAAAATGATAAAGACATTTTTACGACTGTGTGAGCTTTTATGCCTCGTTTATAAATATAAAAAATTGCATTCAGCTAGTTTTTAAAATGTACTGAAATAAGTGGAGGAATAGGATATTTACATATTATGAATATTTTTGACTGCAGTAAGATATATTTATATATATTTCAGTTTCTTTACAATTTGAATAGAAGTTGTAAGCCATTTTGCGAATAGTTTGATGTTGAGTATAAACCCATAGGCTGTTTAATATTGTAAAGTGTTTTACTTTGATACCAGCACACACTAAAATAAGGCTCATTTGCAGTTATATGATCAGCTTCAGTGATATTTAAATTTTCAAAAATAGTCTACACGTACGAAAACATTCTTTCACAACCGCACACCACATCTCATACTATATCTTCCCTACAGCAGAAAATATTTGTGTATACTGAAAAATTTAATACAGGATACATTTTCAAGTGTTAAATTTGTTTTTAAAATTTGGTATGAATACATTGTGGAACTGTCGGTTAACTTCACTGAACAAAATTGTTTTAAGTGTACTGTTTTGAAAGCCAAAATTAATTAGGGAGAACATTTCTCACAATAGAATTTGTAATGACTGAATTGTGTGAAAATGTAGTTATCGATGTGTGACATTTTTCCTTGTAATAAAAGAAACAGAAAGATAAGAAATTTAACTTGAGTAGAAAATGGTTAGAAGTACTGTCATGCGCATTTGAGAAGAAGTATATCCCCCATTAAAATTAAAAATTATTGACTGAATGTGTGTTATGTCCATCACAAATGCCGATATAGAAAAGGAATTTTTATTTAATACAAGAAGTTCGAAAAAGAGAACACTAGGAAGGAAAATTTAAATTTTTTCTGAAAAATATTCAGCTAACATAAAAATATCTTTTATATGATTTTAATTAAAATAAATTAAAAGTATTGAAATCCTTTTTTATGCTATTTTAAATTAAAAATATAACTGAATAGAGAAAGATCGGTTTTATTTCATAAATATAATCATCGTATGTAATATTTATTGTGTTATTGTTTAAAAATGAGATAGGGCCTTTGCTCTTTTTACCTCATTACTTTTTTAAAAACAGGAAAGTGAGCGCGTTTTCTTACTCTCATATTCTAAAATGAATACAGGATGCTTTTTTCTGGTTCAAATCGCAATACCAAAAATATATATATATTTTTTCTTTAATTTTTAAAAAATGACAGAAAAATAAATTTTCTTTGAAGAAAATATAATTATTTTTCAACTTCTAACATACTATTTATTTCATTTTTTTCCTCTTTTTTTTTTTACCTTTCATTTTTTAATTTTACTGTGACTGAACATATAGGAGAAAGAAACACCGAATTCCACTACGCTTTCAAAGAAGGCAAAGAGGCCCAAGGCAACTTAACAGCTAGCTGTAAACGATTGATCTCTTGGTTCTTACTTTACAAAGAAACCGAACTGGGTCGTAAAATTGTCCCCGTTCGACCTCCCAAGTTCTAAAAGGGGGAAAGGAAAGAAGTCTGTTGCATTTTTGAAGGGAATCGCAAAATAAGAGTTAAACGCTTTCAGAATAACTTTTCAGGAGGAAGGTATCCAGTTAGAGGGTTAATTAAACATAATAAATTTCATGAAATAAATATTCAAGCACTAACAAATATGATAATGAGTGTTTAAAAAAGAATAAAAAATGCAATTTTTAGATTAGATACTTACCTAAATACCCATTTGAGAGAGAGAGAGATATTTATTACAAACACCATTTCAAAGAACCAATTAGTCATGTTTAATAAAATTTTTTGTATAAATTCTACTGAACTATGGGCTGAATGAACTCCCAATATTGAGTATATAATTTTCATTAAATATTAGGGGAGGGACCCAGATACCCATTTGCCTAACGGCAACCCACCCCCATTGTACAAATCACACAACTCTGTTCATACTCATTGCTTAAATTACAAAACTTTTAATTACATGGAATATGTAGTTCTAATTTCCAACTAATCTCTTTTTTTTAAAAGTTTCTGACTTTCGTAAATTATCTTAATTTGTTTCCCCCCAAAAATTCATTCTTGGCACTCCTATTTAGTTAAATTCAACTTTTTAAAACAAAGTTTTACTAACTACACCTTTTTAAATAAATTTATTACCACATCAGGACAAACTAAGAGAAAAATAAAATAAAGCTGACAACCACAGAGCCAAATTCTACAAAACTATTTTCAATCTAAAAAGCATACTGCACATGTGCAAAGATGTACCAATACAATCTCTTCTCCACAGCTCCAAAATCAGCCTGGTCATTACAATTGGTGTGCATTTAAATCTTGGGAAAAGCAGAAAAAATAAGTCAAGCGAAGCAGAGGGTGATTTTGCACTTCAGCCCTTAAAGAAAGATCACAATTTGATGCCCTTTTTTCTCCATCCTGAAGGATTGAGGCTAAAATAGGATCTGAGGAAAGTCCTAGTTGAAACTGATTTTTGGCATTAAAAACTTTTACAAAATGGTGCCAAAGGAAACGTGATTTTCAAAATGGCCAACGTGCTAAATCCTAAATACACTGTTTGCATGCAAGGGCTGCTAACTTGGCATAACCTTATGTATGAATTAAATTTATTACAGCATCACAAAACACTTTTTTTATACAGAGAGAAAACTGTTGCTTTTTTTTGTTGTTTAAAAATATAGTATTGTATATTTTAAAGTATAGAATTTTTTTTAAATAGCTAAACAAATATTATTTTTAAAATTTAAAACATGAAGAAAGAAAAGGTACTTTTTATTAAAAATAAGCACTTACCTATAAGCTTGGTCTCTTCCATTTCCAAAAATGTTTTTGTAATTTTCTTCAATAATTTAGTGAACAATTTAGGAATATCTCCCAGTATTACAGGGACAAAAAATTCAGCTTTTGATGACTCTTCTGGAAATATATATTTACATAAGTTCAATTTTTAAGCCTTCCATATGCTTTAGAAAATTAATTTCATATGTTGTTTTGTTAAAATACTTACAAATTTAATATAAACTGAATTAAATAGGGGCAAGCAACATAAACATTTTAAAAAAAACTAAACAAAGTTTGAATTGATATTAAGCTTTTAAGCATGTAAATATTTGATAATTTTTAAAAACACAAATTTTTGAAATTACCACCAAACTCATGACGGAAATGTTTTTTATGCTTCACAGATTTTTTGCTCATGAAATCAGTAGCTGAACTCATATCTCCTCCTAATGCTCTGATCTCTGAACAAACCACATGACAGGTAAATTGATTTTGAAGGCAATAATGAAAATTTTGAATTATGAATTCACCAAATTCACTAATCCATGACATGAAATAAGACACACTTTCTTTATGTGGATCCGTTTCTTCAGATTTTAACACTAAATGCCAATTCTGGAAAAAATTAATTAAAAAATGTTTCAAATAAATAAGTTTTTACAAATATTTTTGTAAAGTTATTTCAACAATTGAAAACTAAAGAATATATTTTACAAAAAAAAAGAAAGAAAAAAGAAACTAGTTTTTTTCCCTATAAGTAGAATGAATTAAAATTATTTATGGTACTTATATACTATTGCAACCGTATTGACAACATTGAATAAAATCATATGAATTCTAAAAGCAGAATACACTCAAGAGAATATAAAACACATAGTCAAAAAATATGTGAAAAATAATAACTCATTTTTATTGTTTAACTTCGTTTTTTATTTTATTATTATTAATTCTATATATTATTTTAGTACATATACAGTATTTATTGGAATCTAAGCCACCATCGATTCTAAGTTGCACCCCAAATTCTCAACACATTTTTGTGAAAAATGAAAAATACTGCAATTACACACTCAAATCTAAGCTGCACGTTTTTTCCAATATTAAAGTTACTGAAAATTGGTTGCGAGTTAGAATCTAATTTTAAAAAATGTGCCAGATGGGGCAATTAGAGCAAAAAATTGCAAGTTCTAAACTATTTTATACTATTTGTCATTTTCCACAAAGACTTATTGAGAATTTTGGGTGTAGCTTAGATTCAAGTAAAAACGATAGTACAAAATGGTTTATTGATACACAATTTTACAAAATTAAAATAATTTTAAAATGAGAACTAATAAGAAGTGAATAATTAATTATTTTACCAGTATTATAAACTTTTAAATACATACATGAGCCCCTGTAATTGCCCCATCCAAAAAGTTTTGTTTCCTTTGATTCTAAGTCATACCTGATTTCAGTAGCATTAGCAATGAAAAAAAGTGCAGTTTAGATTCGAGTAAGTACGATAATTATATTATTAATTCATCAAAAAAATTTTCCTTAAGAATTTGGTACATCCCAGATTCACATTTTATCATTTGAACTTGGCATATCAACAAACAGTTAGGCTTGGAATGGTAGCAGGCAGAGAAATATGAAATGAACCACATGATTAGCAATTCAATGCCTGCAACACATGCAAAAATCGGGGTTGCCAATTTGGTGAGCTATCTTGAAAATTGGAGTGGTTGTGTGTGATAGTATGTATCTTATTTATTTTAATATATAAATTATTTCTTAAAAGAAATCATGTTACATAAAAAAAATTCCCAAAATATTAAAAAGGAAAGGACACTATTACATACAAAAAAACAAATGACGTGATACATCATATTTAGTTAATGTTTTATTTTTAAATACCTGAATATTCTGAAGAGCAATATTTAGCAATAACTCTGTAATATGACTAGCACTGGCATTAGTACAAACTTCCTCTTTTTCCAAACCAAATGCAGCCATAAATTTTCGTGATACAGATTGATCTTTACTTATGGATAACAGATATTCAATGCAATGGCTAATAATAGGATTACATGATAATCTCACTTCATAGCCTTTGCTTTCTGCTAATACATTAGAAGCAAATATTTCTAAAAACAGAGAAAAAAGAAACAAAATTAACGTTTTTATATATCAATTCAGTGTGTTAAAGTTCAAATGAATTTAATAACTGGTTTTAAAGTGATGGCATGACATTTTTTCATATATAACAAATTTCTAGCAATTATAAAAATATTTATTATTTTATCATATTTTATTTAAATATTACAATTAACAATTAGTTTAGTAAAAAAAATTTTTTTTTGTGAAACTACTACAAATAGGCAGAAAATTGCCCCACTACACAACTTATTGAAAATGAATATACATCCCATAAATTGTATGAAAATGACATACAATTATGAATAAGTAATTTAGACTAACATCTCAAATATGATCATCATATAGGGTGAACCCCAAAAGTCATGCCCTGATGATAACAGTTCTTTACAAAAGAACCATTTAATATAATAATGTAACTTTTGTACTAATTTTCAGTTCTAGTAGTCTTTTTGGTACTTACGAACTATCACAACTATATTGGCAACATTATACGAAACAAAACCACATGGCTGCCAATTAAGCGAGTACGTCACAAGCCAAATCAGGGTTGCCAACTTGGCGAGTTATCCTGAACGTTGGCATTGTTGCGACAGTGCATAAGTACAATTTTTTTTGCTGTGTATGGCATAAATGGTCCTCCAAGAGTGACAGGAGAACATTTGTAAGAAAGGCATTATTTTTGTCAAAATAACATCGATTCAAGAGGAAGCCAATGTGATCTAAAAGTGGCAGGCTTAGTGTGAATGAAGCAGTTATTCAATCGGTAATTGTTTCAATAGAGTCCAAAATTATAATCTGTGGAGCATCACATGAGCTTCAAATACCACAAACAAATTTGGTGATAATTCTTCATAAAATGACTGAGTTGCATACTTATAAAGTGTAAGACATCTTAAAAAAAACTTTTTAAGAGAACTTGAATACCGCTTAGACATTCTACAAGCCACCAAAAGGGCATACGTTAAAAATTACCAAAGTCAATGGTTTTATAAAAAAAATTCATAATAATGCTTACAATAGATCGAAAAACCCATATATCTAATTTTAATAGTTTGAGCACAATGCATATTTATAATCAGGTTCATCCCATACTAGCTGTTACTCGTTTAACAGAATATGGCCTACCTCAAGATTTTAAATTAGCACACCATTTCTCCACGCATATATTAATAGGCTTAAGGATTATTAAGGGATTTAAGGTAGGTTGGATCCTTTTCAAATACACACTTTTATTTATCACCAACTTGAAAATTACTCTTATGAAACTGGACAGAAGTTAAATATGGAAAGATGAGCTATTTGGGCAGTTAGTGTATCTTTTTTTCCATCACAAAAGGGATGTCGACAAAGCTAAAATTATACCACATGAAAGTTTTGCATGCATAAATTAAAGTTTTATTCTAAATCATTTAGTGCTTTTTATGTTTTTCGTTCTTTGAATTGAAACTTAATTCTCTTCCAGAATCTAATAGTATTTCAATATATATAGCACATAAATTTTAAATTTACTTTCTTATTAAACTGAATTGTATTTTTTTTTCATAGAAGACATGGTATAAGTTCCATATAAAGACATTTTTTTTTTCAGTTTCTGAGTTTTGTTTTTTGAATGATTCAAAATAAATATTAAAGTAATAATAAAAAATTTATGCATATTATTACCATGTTTATGTGACCATTTGAATAAAATCAAATACTTTACGACAAATTACAAATTCTTAAAAAAATAATAATCATTCTCTGCTATGTTAAAACATTATAAAATTAAAAAACAAAACAAAATAAATCAATTTTACCAGTTTCTTCATTGGATAAGCCTTCCTTCATAGTTTTAAATGTTTTTTTGTAATAAGCTATTAATTCAATTAACTTTTCATCTCTTTCTTCTTCATCATGTGTATTCCTATTTCTGTCGTTATTGGGTTCAAATGCATTTTGGGATGAATATGATTCTTTATCGGGATATCTCCGATTTTGAGATGCATTTGAGTTATTGTCAGTATACTTCCTATTCCTATAATTTTCGAATGGATGTGACTGAGGTGCACCGTGATTCCTATGTCTGTTGTTATTGGGTTCAAATGCATTTTGGGATGAATATGATTCTTCATCGGGATATCTCCGATTGTCCGTATACTTCCTATTTCTATAATTTTTAGATGGATGTGATTGAGTTGCGCCTCGATCAAATGTTTTATGTCGTTTAAATGGTGTAATTTTTGCAGTTTGTTCCGAATTATCTGCTTTCCTCTTTCCAGAATGGAAATTTCCTTTCCGATCTTCATAAAAGATTTCTTGGTCTTCCATAGTTTAAATGACGCTATTCAAAAAGCATATCTTGAATACAGTAACCAGAAATAATGGAACAGATCAACATGAATACACGAAGTAAAGAAACTTTTAATCTAATGGATTAGGAAAAAACGTGGATAAAGCGAGTACATAAAACAATAACAATAATAGATAATGCCAGATTTAATACTGAATTTAATACGTTGAGTTTTGCTTTGGCAAGATTGAGAGGTTTGATGAATAGCACTGTTTTGCATAACTTTTTAAATTAAAAATAAATGTAATTCCAATAAATTTCAAAAAAGCAATAAAAAAATCTTTTACTATTCCCATAATTGTTCTCTTTGATCTTTTAAATATTTTAACATGAATCTTAAAGGTAACCCTGTTTTTATTCACTCTGTTCCCATGGTCAAGTTCTACTGTAAAACTTATTATGGGGACTCTACAGTAATTAGAACCCTTATCTTTTTCCGGTTTTAGCAAAATAACATTGTTTTGTATGGACAAGTTCTACTTTGTAAATAACAACATTGAGTGGAACCCACCGGAACTTTCGGTGTAATTTTAATCTATGGGAAAACATCGAAATTCAACTAAGTTTTTCATGGTTCTAATGCAAGTTTTTGAAACATTTTTTCAACTATATAGATAAAAGATGATCTGTGGATTTCAGATTTAGGATTTTATATTATTTATTTCAGTATCTTTTCTAAAATACCTTGTTAAATTTTTAGCTAATTTAGAGCAAGGTTGATATAATCGTTTGCTTATCGCCTTTTTTAAGCGACTAATGGAATGTTTAGCAAGCGGAATGTGTAAAGCCCATAGGGACAGGAAGAATCCTAATGTTAAAAATAACCTAAATCACCAGGGGGCGCTGACATCGTTGAGAAAGGGAAAATTTCTCTCATTACCAAAAGGGAAAATTTTGAAAATGGTTTTCCAGTTTATCATAGCGAGTGTGTCCGTGTCATTTTATTTTTTGAATAGGATATTTCCTTTGTATCTAGCTGTAAGTAATTTTTCATTATTTAACAATTATTAATGAACATCAACATTGTTTTAATAATTAATTTCATATTGTTTTTTACAAAATTTTAATGAATAATTTAAATTAAAAAAAACCGCGCATTTTCTTTGAACTTATGGATGAATTCTGATGATATTTATTTTCTTCTGCAAATCGAAGGCAATTTAATATGTATTTCAACAGGAACTAATTGAATTTAGTGTCAAACATGTAGCAATATATTATGAAGGAGATACAATCTATAGTAATAATAATTTTGTTTTTTAGGTCAGTAGTGTGTCCATTTTGTATTACTTGAAAAGCAAATTTTCTTTAGTTAGTGGAAGTAATTTGTTTTTCGTTATTTAACGATTATTATTTTGCATAAACATTGTTTAAAAAATTAATTCCGTATTGCTTTTTGCTTAATAATGAATCATATTTTTGTAAAATAAAAACCACGTTTTGTTTAGGGGTATATATGGATTAATTCAGATAGATTTCTCATTTGCTCATCGAAAATGCAATTTAAAATATGTTTAATTTAATAGGAACTAATAGATTTTAGTTTCAGACATGCAGTAATTTTTAATCAAGAAAATTTAATCCATTCTAATAATAATTTTATTTTATCTTTTTTTTTTCAGTATTAAAGGATAGTTGAAGGAATTCTTTGTGAGTATTGAGAATAAATATATATTTCTTGTAAAATTTAGTAATGGATAGCTTTAAATGTGTTGAATGTGATAAGACCTTCTCTACAGTTTTGAACTTATATCGACATGCGAAATTGATTCATAATAAGGTAAGTACAATTAAACAGGTAAGATGTATTATTTGCAGTGCAGAACTCATTTCTAAAAGGCCTAAATTGGTACATAATATTACAATAGAAAAAGATACTCGCACATTTGACGCTTTTAAAGATTTCAAGTTATGAAAAGAAAGCATTGAGAAGCAAACTAGTTCCTTCTATGTTAAGAATCCTGGAAGTAAATCAGGGAAAACTGGTGAAAAAATAACCTACTTTTACTGTCATCGCAATGGTTTTTATAATGCAAGGGGTGATATGAAAATAGCTGGTAGCAGCAAGATTAATGGAAACTGCCCTTCAAAGATGAAAGTATATGAAGACATTGAAAGCAAAGTGACTGTGGAATTCACAAAAACCCATGTATGACATGGAATAGATTTGGGACGGATGAACATAACTAGAGAAGAAAAAGATATAGCGAAAAAACTAGAAAATAAAATCCCTGTCGAAGCTATCTTGGATGATATTAAAAATTCTATTAATCAGAAACTAGAAATAATCCATTTAATAACATGGCAAGATATAAAAAATATTAAGGACAGTCGGTATGGTAAACACCTTTCCAGAAATCGATTTTGAGATTTTGATATTTCTCAAATCTCCAAATTAAGCCCTTTCCAATGATATAACATACTAGTCAATTTTTGAATTAGAAGTATTTTAAAATGTTTTTAAAAAATAATCAACTGATTTGCCACGCCTACTTTGACAGATAGAAATGTAAACATTGGCCTTTTTTAAAACTGAGATGCTCTTGCAAAGCCATTATCTGTTTTATTTATTCCCACGATATTAACTGTAGAATAACTGCAAAGTGTAACTGTTAAAGTTGTTTACCTATTTTTGGCGCTTTCGAACACGTTGTGTTTGAGCACTTGTCGTTTATCGATACTTAAAATTTCTGAAATTTTGTAATGCAAATTTGCAAAAAGTTTTCAAGAAACGCAAAGGTAAAAGTATTATCCACGTAAGAATACTATTAATAGCAAAGTAAGTACCACTGATTGTAAATTAAATGCTCAAGCTGAACATGCACATGATTCAAAGCAGTCATGTGCAAAAGAAAAGAAAATTCCCGATTTAAATGAGAGTTTTTCTTCTTTTTGGTGATAGCGTAGGTATTTTAAATGCAATCATGAATTTGAATATTCTTGCTTTTGTTTTCAAGAATGAAGTTCACTGTAAAATGTGCAACAGTGGTTTAGACATGCAAGTTTTAAAAGGTAAGTCTAGACTGGCTATTACGTTTGTCCTGAAATGTTTTGCTTGTCCATATCGTGTAGAATTCTCTTCTTCAAATTTTCATGAAGGAACACAAATTGCTACAATAAATACCAGGTTTGTGTATGCTATGCGTTCAATTGGAAAAGGTGCAGAAGCAGGGAAATGTTCTGTGGCGTAATGAATCTTACACAACCACCTACAAGGTTTTCTCCTTACGGTAAGCGAATTTTAAATGCTGCTAAACTTGTTTATGAGGATTCAATTCAAAATGCTGCGAAGGAAGCTATTTGTGAAAATGAAGGTAACAAAAAATAGCAGTAGCTGTAGATGGGACATGGCAGAAGCGTGGTTACACATCCTTGAATGGTGTAGTTACTGTGACCAGCATTGATACAGGTAAGGTGATAGATGTTGATATTCTTTCAAATATTGCGCTTGTAAAACTTGCCTTTTCATGAAAAGGATTGTAAAAGGAACTACGTTGGATCTAGTCGAGAAATCCAAGGTGCGTCTAAAATTTTCAACGGTCATTATCTTTACATAATGCCCGATATATTACGTACTTGGAGATGGGGATTGCAAAGCATTTGATGCGGTAAAAGAAAAACATTTATGGAAATGAATATCCAATTGAAAAATTGGAGTGTATTGGCCATGTAATGAAGCGCATGGGAACAATATTACGCCGATTAAAAGCTCAATTGAAAGGGAAAATCTTGTCAGTCGGTAAGTGTTTAAGTAGGAAAAATCGTTTGACTGAACATGAAATTGATAACTTGCAGTCATACTATGGATCAGCTATTCGGAGAAATCACAGCAGTGTTCAGAATATGCGGCAAGCTATCTGGGCCATTTTTCTGCATAAGTTATCAACTGATGAATATCCTCAACATGGTTTTTGTCCTATCGGGAAGATTCATGGTGTGGATTTAAAAAGGCTGAAGCATCAGGTAAGTCTTACAAACATAAAAACAGTCTTCCGGTCGCTGTTGTTGAAGCAATGCGTCCTGTATTTAGAGATGTTTCCCATCCTGATCTGTTGAAAAAATGTTTGCATGGAAAAACACAAAACCCGAATGAAAGTTTTCATAATGTCGTTTGGTCACGTGTTCCCAAAGCAACATTTGTACAGATTGAAACACTTTCACTTGGTGTTTATGATGCTGTTTGTTCCTTTAATGATGGTAATGTATCGAAATTAAAAATGCTTCAAAAAATGGGCGTAGAACCAGGGGAATTTTCAGTAAGTGCCATGAAACTTCTCGATAGGGAAAGACTAATGAAAGCAATTTATGCTTTTTCTGGATGCTCGAAGAAAATTAGAAAAGATAAAAGAAGATAATATTAAGAAAAATAAGGTAAAAACCGGCTACAGTGCAGGATCTTTTGATGAGGTAAAAATTTATACAAAAGCTACTGTGTTTTCTAATTAATATATTTTTCAAGTAATCTGTTCTTTTTTTCTTTAAATCTACTGTATGCATGAATTGGAGACTTTTACTATATATTTCATATATATTGTTGTGTGTTCTTATTCTTTATGCAAAATTTTTTAAATATTTCGTTGACATTTTTCACTAATGAACACATGTCGTAACACAGAAAATGACTATTTTTATTAAATTGTGTATTCTTTTTCTATAAATCTACCGTATGCATGAACTGGAAATTTTTACTATATTTTTCATATGTATTGTGTGTTTTTATTCTTTATGCAAAAATTTTTAAATATTTCTTTGACATTTTTCACTAATGAACACATGTCGTAACACAGAAAATGACGATTTTTATTAAATTGTGTATTCTTTTTTTTCTATAAATCTACCATATGCATGAACTGGAAATTTTTACTATATATTTCATATGTATTGTATGTTTTTATTCTTTATGTAAAAAATATTTCTCAGACATTTTCACTAATGAACATATGTCGTGACACAGAAAATGACAGTTTTTAATAAATTGTGTATTCCTTTTTCTATACTTCTACTGTATGCATGAACTGGAAATTTTTACTATATATTTCTTATGTCTTGTGTATTTATACAAATTTTTAAGCTTTGGTGTTCAATAGTTTTTTAGTAAAAGGTTTATAAATATCTAAAAATGCAATGCCTTTTTTTTTTCGTTTGCACATAGCTTGTTTCATATATAAAAATACATAAATTTCATGTTCAAGAAATCTGTTTTTATGTTTTTGTTGTTTTGAATACCATTTACCAAATATTTAAAGAAAATTTTTAATTCTGCTGCTGTAAAACATTGTGTTAACAGGTGAATATATAAAACACTAATGAAACTTTTCGAAATAGTGTATAATCATGTATTACCAAAGCCATATTTTCATGTATTGACACATTTTCACATGGTATTTATGATGCTTTATAGTCAAAATTTGATGAAGTAATGTATCAGAACTGAAAATTCCTCAAAAATTGATACAGAATTTGAGTAAAATAATTAAACGCTAAAAATACCTCGATAGCTTAAAAGTGAAAAATGCTATAAATGTATTTTCTGAGAAATCTAAGTATAAGAAAAAAAACTAAAAAGCCTTAAAAGTAATAGAGAATAAGGTAATATTTAATAAAATAGGGCAAATACTTGTTGTAATTCATTATTTTTGTGATCAAGTGCTTTTTTACACTAAAAATGCAATTATCTCAAAATGGTTGTTTTCAAACTGCGGGTACAGTTTTCTCAAAATCTACAGAATGAGTGCTCATGCAATTTTTAGTGCACATAAATAATATGTAACTCTATATACAAAGCTTATTTTTTTGGAGATTTTCCTGAAATATTTTGCTGAAAAGCAGTTATCGTAAAAAAAATTTGACAGTTTTCAAAAATTTCAAGGTGATACTTTTACGATGAATTTTTTTGAAAAAAGTAAACAATATATTTTAAATATATTTACCAGTATTTAAATAAAAGCCTAATTAATATACAGACAAAATTTGAAGTTTATATATTTAACAGTTTCTGAGAAACTTGAACCTAAAATGGCTCAATTTAACATTGTCGGTATAGGCCCTACCGACTTCCGAGGGATACAATATAAGCTCTGATGGTATTTTGGATTCAAATGATGTGGTAAGTGTAAACAAGTGGGTTAAAGGCCTGAAAATCAGAAGATTCTTCTATAGTTCTCATCAAGGACCAGAACATTTTTGACGAAAATTTATACCCTGGTATGAAAGCAGAAGATTTTCTACTTGTAATTATGAATGCTTCGCAAAAAGATATGTTAAAATTTTATGGAAACGATACTATATGCTTAGATTTTACGCGTGGAATGAATGCATATGGGTTTGATTTAGCGACACTATTAGTTTTGAATGATAAGAGAGAGGGATTTCCAGCAGTATTCATTTTAAGCAATCGACAAGATTTTACAGCGTTACCACTGGCATTTGCAGCTATTAAGGAACATACTTGTATTTCTCCTTGAGTTTTGATGACAGATAATTCTGAATATTTTTTTAATGCATGGAAGACAGTTTTTGGCAATCCTGAGAAAAGACTATTGGGCACATGGCATGTAGATAGAAGTTGGAGACGTAGTATTTCCAGGTTGATAAAGAAGAAAGAAATCCAAGTTGAAGCTTACAAGATTTCCGAAGTCTTTTAGTAGAAACAGATGAAGCAGCCTTCGATATAATGTTAAAAAGAAGCACTGAAGATGTTTGATGAAAAGGAGGAAATGAAAGAATTTAAAAGATATTTTGAACAAACCTACAGTAAGCGAAGTGAATTATGGGCATATTGTCACAGGAAGTGGTATGGAATAAATACCAACATGCATTTTGAAAGTATGCATAGAACGATAAAGTATGTGTATCTCCGAGGGAAAAAAGTCCAGTGACTTGATAAGGCATTGTTTAGTCTAATGAAATTCGTAAGAGACAGAATATTTGATCGCCTTATTTCTTTGGAGAAATGTAAGGTATCTTCAAATATATCTCAGCTGAGGAAAAGGCTTAAATTGTCTCAATAGTAATAATATTGTGAAACTACTTAAAGTTAAGATTTCTTAACTGAATAAACTCATCTTATTTGCTATCACTTTCCCATTAAAATAGTTGTCATAATAAAGTTCAGTCATGTTTAATTCTAAATATTGCAAGTGAGATTTACAAACAAAAACTTTAATATATTTTTTCAGAAGTTGATTTTGTTCTCTATCCTAAAGTACCCATTTGTAGAGGTCCAACTGTATTCACTTCTCTGTGGCTGCTACCTTGACATGGTAGAGAAGCTTAAGTATCATTTGAAATTTCAAATGGTATAACTAAAAGCAGTCTTAAACTAAATTATTCATAAAATTTTAGTTAATGAAAACTAATTTAAATACACATTCTGTATTTTAATGTATTGCTCTTTATTTCTAGAAAGAAAATATTCTTTTTAAAACTTGGATACACTTATAATTCCAATATTTTACGTATGGTCTTCTAAAAAAGGAACTTTAAATAAAATTTCTATAGTTATTCTTTCTTTTTTGGTCTCAAACTACTTGATCAGTTTTAAATAAGTCTGAGTTTAGCATCTTTCTGAGTTATGTAAGTATGTCAAATTATATGAGGTGTTGTGAATAAAAATGATTTGTGTGAATGAGTGGCTGCATGGCGCCACGTTTTTGTAACAGTGAAGAGGTTGTGTGACGTCATTATGTTCTGTATATAAAAAGGGTGAAGCAATCACGTGCTCACTCTCTCTCGGTAGTTCTGAATAAACTTAGTTACATTAATTGACTGGCTCGAGACTGAATTTCTTCCTCCAACGCCCAGCATCGGGTAGATGCAGCTCACAGAATTTTAGAATTGAAATTGTTCTTTACATAACTTTTTGGTACCCTCGGCGGGATGCGTCTTTGCTCGATCAATAGTTGATTCTAGAGTTAGCGTAATTCTCGTTAGAGCGAAGTCTAGAGTAGCTCCTCTCAAACTTTTGAGTGTACCGCGTTTAGAACTAATGGCTTGTTGTGTAGGTACACGACTTGTAAATTCTATTTTGAAAGCGCTTAATATGCCGGACTTGAAAGTTACTCTTTGATCCGATTCCACAACAGCACTTTGGTGGATTAAAGAATATGGAAATTGGTCAGTTTTTGTAGCTAATAGGGTAAATGAAATTAGACAACTAACTCAAATTCAGTCATGGAAGTATGTTCCAGGAAACATGAATATCACGGATTTACTATCTCGTGGTTGTTCTCCACGACAAATGCTTAATTCTAGATGGTGGGAGGGGCCTTCCTGGTTGAAACAAAATTCGGAATATTGGCCAGATGGTGAAATCAGTTGCGAGCTTCAAGAAGTTAACATAGGGAGAAAGAAAACTAAAAATGCGAATGTTGATCGAGCAAACGATGCACCCCCCCTTGCTTATATGTAATGTGTCTGATTATGATAAAATGATAAGAGTATTTGCATGGATTTTAAGATTTGTAAATAATTGTCGCAAAGACTATAACAAATGTAAGGAACATGAACTTTCTATTGCTGAAATTGAAAATTCTGAAAAACAATTGATTCGTTTAAGTCAAACCTATTATTTACCTGATGTTGAATCTTTAAACTTTGTTACTTTTATTGATAATGATAATATTTTAAGAGTAAAATCTAAAATAACTGAACGAAATGATGAAAGTTCTTTTTTGTATCCTATATTGTTACCTGATAAATGTGAATTTACAAAACTTTTGATTAGATCTATACACAAAAAGAACTGTCATGCAGGAATCCAAATAATGCAATCATTAATTTGAGAAAGATTATGGATTATCAGAGCTAGAAAAACTATTAAGAGTATTTTGAATGAATGTTTTATTTGTGCTCGTTTTAAAGTGAAATCATTGTCAAGCGGACCATCACCTTTACCACCAGACCGTGTGACTGATTGCGCGATATTTGAATTTGTAGGAATTGACTTAGCTGGACCTCAGTTTTTAAAAACTGGCGAAAAGGTATGGATTGGATTACATTGTTTACTTGCGCAGTCTATCGCGCACTACATCTTGAATTAGTAAACGCTGTATCTTCTGATGCCTTTTTGCTAGCCCTTGCCAGGCACGGGAGGACCAGGATAATTTACTGTGATAACGGTACTAATTTCCGAGGTGCTTTCAATGACCTTGCGAAATTGGATTGGCATAAAATATCGAGAGAAACATCAACTCAAAAAATAGTTTGGAAATCTATACCACCCACCGCCACATGGTGGGGAGGCTGGTGGGAAAGGTTGGTTCGCATTATCACAAGGAACTATTGAGACGTTCTCTTGGAAAATCAATATTGTCCTATGAAGAATTGTCTACAGTGATTTGTGATTGCGAATTTTTAAACAATAGTAGACTTTTAACTTATATATCTGAAAATCCACAGGTATTGATCCCTCTTACTCCAGCAATGTTTTTAATAGAGAATCGCTGTTCCGATACTACCGATATTGACGAATTGAATTCGAGAGACTTAAGAAAAAGAATGAAATATAGAATTAAACTTTTAAGTAATTTAAGACAACGTTTCAGGAAAGAATATCTAAGTGAACTAATACAAAAAAGTTCTAGGGGTTTTGTGAGTTGAAATTTTGAAGACCACTGCTCTATATCAGTTAATATAGTATTTTCAGGTACTGAAATCACAGGTTGCCAAATTTTCTAATCAAAAATTGATAATTTGATTTCTTTTAAATACCTCATTTTTGTGTTAAATCAATTGCACAAATTATTAATAAACCAATTTTTTTTTCATTCTTTTTTTTAAATATTTGTTATTGGGTCAAATATTAGTACATACTAGTTATATTAAATTTCCATCAGGGAGAAATATTTTAAATTAGCACCGAATGAAATTGGGGAAAGTATCAATGATTTTTAACTTGAAATAGTTACTTTAGATACTAATCTTGGTTACTTTTCATTGTACTTAAGGAAGAAATAAGTCTCAGAAATTTAATATCCTTAATTTATTTATTTAATTGAAGACAAGTAATTCATCTCATGAAATTGCAAAAATACTATTACAAGGATTTAATCCTTTTAATTTCGTATAAGAACACAAAACTTTTTGTAAAAAACATGTTTTATAAGTACAACTCAAGAAAACTGAATGTACATATTATAACTTTGGGAAAAAATATTCTCAAACATAATTTTATGTAAATTTCTAGAAATACATCATTAGAGAATCTTATGCAACCTACTTTCCTAGAGAAATATTCTTATTTCTTGCATCTTCAATAAACATTTTAGACTAGTATTGAAGGAAGTTATATAAGAAAGAGACTGCAGATTACATTTTAAAACTGGATAACTTGCTTCATATACTGAATTGTTTTTTTTTTTGGGGGAAATCTTGTCTTTAACTTGTTTATTCATTTGTAGGCTAATAATTTACCTCCTAAAATTTCAAAAGAAATGCTTTAAAATAACAAACCATATTTTTTAAACAAAAATGTACATAAAAAAATCTAATTTTATATCATAAGTAAATCCTCTCCAAAAGAATATGTATAATCTACTCTCTCTAATTTCCTACTCACTCAAAAATATATATTTTTCAAATGTAAATTTTCTGCAGGAGTACATCTCCATTAGAATTTTGCAGTATCTACTGATGGGGGGCCGCCTTTCCATAAGGATTACAACAGTAATTTGTATATCGGCCCTGTTGTTGTTTACAAGCAGAGGAATTTCTGGGAGGGCCTCTCACCCCACCGAAAAGGGTGACGCATTTCCCACGCCTGGAAGAAGGCAATGTACCCATAAATACATCATGATATGGGATGTTTTTTGGGAATTTCCCACGTTTTGGGGGAGTCATGGACCCCGGGAAGATATCCCTCCGCTGACTTCAGACCAATCAGAAAAGCTGATTGTGTTTCGAAAAAGAATCCTCTCCAGAATACAGAGGTAAACCGCCGCGAAATATAAGCGCTTGCACGACGAATTTAGTTACTCTCTGACACAAATTTTATCACCGATTTTGGTCTGACGACCCTTTGACAAAATGCCGCGATTGGAGAATCGCGAGATGGCCACACCAAGATTCCTCTCTCTCTCAGATCCTAAATCAGTTAAGTGATAATGTATATCTTTAGTAATTAACGTAATTTAAATGTTTTGTAAATAAATTAAGTGTAATTTAAAGAAGGCTTTTTAATTTAGTGTCCGTTTTATTTGTCTTTAATGATTAATGTCTAAACTTAAGCTATAGTGTGACGCCAAATGTTAATTTAGAACCTGGGTATTAAGAAATGGATAATAAGAATAAATTAAATTAACTTAAGTTAACCGGGCGTCGCATTATATCTACTCTCCAGCATTATTCTTCCTGTTATTTCGTATTTATAAGAAAGATGAATGTTTTCAATTTTTTACACTAACTAGGATTGTTGAAAATTATGGATTTATTGCAAGCATTAGTACATTATATTGAAGCATTTGCATAGGATATTTTCTTTTATGAAAATACAAATGGAAGAAATTAAAAAATTTATATGAACACTAATTATACAATGTTTAAAAAGATATCGAATTTTATGCTATGAACTATTACAAATGATAATTTATTTAGTTTTTAAGCAATTTAGAAGCTTTAGTTACAACTTTGTGATGAAGCATTTTTTAACTAATTACTTTTAAGACCATTGTTCTGTTATAGAAATTTCTGTGAAAAATACTATAACAAAAATTTATTTATTGGGAATGAATTTACACACACAATTTTTTTTTGCTTATTTTGTATGATAACGAAAAGATATCATTCCAAAAATGCATCAAATGTTTTAAAATTTTCTTTCAAACTCGATGGAACTAATACTTTTTCAAACCACACGAACATAAAATTTAATTTAATCATCCTAAAAGTCAATTATTTAGATTATGATACATCTAAGCTTCTTTAAAAACTAATAGAAATCCTTAAGACCGGACGTGTAATGCTCAATATCGTTGGAGGCACTTAAGTCTATAATCTACAAACTAGATGGGTTACTGTAAAATTTTTGGCCTATTTTCGAAAATCGCCAAGTGTATCGTTTGGCCTCAATGAACCCATAGTATCATTCTCGCAATAGCTCTCGTGCCGTGAGGTTGCTTCATTATCAAGCGGTTAATATTATTACGATATTGAATATTTTTGTTACTAGTTTTATATTGTATTAATCTTTCATTATTTGTTGAATTGTTTTATTTTACTCTTTATAGAAAAAACTTGCTAAACCTGATTCAAATGTTATACGGACTAATAAAATTTTACTAAAAATTGCAAATAATCAAAAAATATATCAATTCTAATTTATTTTTCTCTTCTATTTTTTTTTTTTTTTTTGTTTACAATATAGTTGCAGTTCAACACTTGTTTTTTCAGTTTCATTTAATGTTTTTCAAAATTTAATCTTAATTTTTATATTATAAACATACCATATTTCTAATGAACTTGTATATAACAAATAAATAATAAAAAGTATTTATATTTTAAAATTTAAATAAATATTGAAAAAACATTAAAATTGTTCAGTAGTGAAGTTTTAACAATGAATGCATACATTTATAATAGTTTATTAGATTCACATATACTGAAACATTAGTATTATTCTCAACGAAGCAAAAATTGTGAAAATATAATTTAATGCACTTTTTATAGTAATTATTTTGAGTGTAGCCAATAATTTATAAACAGCCAAATATAGCAACCCCGAAACAGAGGAGTTTGAATTCCAACACCGCAAATAGTATAGGAATAGGTTAACATTCAATTTCAACGTGCAATCTTTGTCGATTTGCTTCTGGAATGCGAACGGACTTCGACCAAATTTGTGAAGTCCGCGACTTTGTATCAGAACAAAACCCTGATCTGTTGTTAGTTCAAGAAACGAAACTACAACCCGGTCTAGATCCACTTATTGCGAATTATCGTCTTCATAAAGACGACAGAAATAATTTTCCGCGTTCTCGAATAGATGGAGGTACCGCTATTTACTGCAAAAATAATTACGATCATAACAGAGTTCCATTACCGACTCTGCAGTATATGGATGCAACCGCAATCGAAATTAAATTTAATAATTTCCCCCATCCGAATTGTTTCAGCGTACGCTCGAAACACCCCGGAAAATAATAGAAAATTCCCTGATAAAGATTTTCTCAAAATTCTTAATTCTGGCCAAAATATTATCATTGCTGGAGACTTAAATGGCGCGCATCGTACGCGGAGTAACGCTAGATCAAATGCATTTGGCTATGCTCTCCGCAAAATTGTTAATAATAAATCGAATGTGAGGATTGTAGCACCGCACACTCCTACACATATCAACGCTAGCTCTAGACCGGGTGCAAGAGATTCTATTATTGATCTAGCAGTTCTTAAAAATATCCCCTTCAATCATGATATTAGAGTTATAGATGATCTTGAATCAGATCATCTACAGGTCATTCTTACTCTATATACTGGCTCTGCTCTAATCAAAATTCCGGATCAACTCTCCACCAATTGGGAGAACTTCAAATTTCTTTTAAATAACAAACCACTCCCCATCTCTCCTTCCTCCAGCAATGACGACCTCGAAATTGCAATTAGAAGGCTTGGAGAAAATATCTCTGAAGCTCTCATAGAAGCTTCAAAACCTAAATTTAAACAACCCTCATTAAAACTCCCCTCCGAAATTAAAGCTAAAATTCGCCACAGAAATCGTATTCGGAAATTTTGGCAACGTACCAGAGATTCTGCAGTGAAATCTTAGTTCCGAACACACAGTCGTGAGGTTACAAAAGACAGACACTTTTTCCAATCTCGTTGGGAATCTCACATAGCGGCACTTACGCCGGAGACAGGCACTCTTTGGAGGAAAAAATCTCCCTATTCAAAAAACCACCTCAAAACATTCCCCCCCCTAAAGGGCGCACTTGGCAGTGTAGCAAATCACCCTCTGGAGAAGGCGGAAGTGATTGCTGACAGCCTTCAAAAGCAGTTCGAACCCAACACTGAAGCTGAAAACGACCGTTTTACAGCTCGTACACAAAGGAAAATTAAAAGATTCCTGGACGCTCCTACCTGTCTCGACTTGGAAAAAACAACACCAGGGGAAGTACAGGAGTATATATTAAAAAGCTTAAGATCAATAAATCTCCTAGATTGGATTTAATTACAAATCGCATCCTTAAAAATCTCCCCCTCAAATTTGTTCTTTTTATTGTCATGCTGTTCAATCTATTGATGGAGAACTGTCATTTCCCTAAGAATTGGAAGACTGCCGTGGTGGTCCCCATACTTAAACCCAATTCTGATGATACTCAACCTCAAAATTACCGTCCAATCTCGCTACTCAGTAGCTTGAGCAAAGCGTACGAATTTGTTCTTTTGAATCGCCTTAATCAGCACTGCATAGCCAGGAATATTATTATTCCTGAACAGCATGGCTTTGTCACATAGTGCTCCGCAGTAACCCAGTTACTAAGAGTTACTCAGCTGATTCATCACGGCTTTCAAAATAACCAGGCCATGGGTATGCTTTTTGTGGACATAGCCAAAGCCTTTGACAAAATTTGGCATGATGGCTTGCTATCCAAGATGATGCGACTTGGGTTTTCGGACCAACTCATCAAAATTATACACTCCTACTTAAACTCCCGTGAATTTAGGGTAAGAGCTGAAAACAGTCTCTCCAACCCACGTCCAATTCTCAGCGGGTTACCACAAGGATCTTTATTAGGGCCCAACCTCTTTAATCTATACATCAACGACATTCCCAAGGCTGTCGGAGTCCACTTAGCGTTGTACGCGGACAACACTGCCATTTTTACCCCAAACACATTTATAACTGCAATATCATTGAGCGGCTACAAAATTATGTCATTCGACTCGAAACCTGGCTTAACGACTGGAAAATAAAGAATAATGCATCTAAAAGTGCATGCCTCCTCTTTACGAGACAGCGGTGCATCGGAAATCTCCCGCATGGCAACATTTTTAATCAGCCTGTCCCCTGGGTTACTGAATATAAGTACCTAGGGTTAATACTTGACACTAAATTAAACTTTGCTAAACACATCCGTTCCACCCACCAAAAGGCGGCTGGAATGAGATGCTCTCTAAATCGCTTGATTTCTCCCAAGAGCAAGCTCGCATTAAGGCAAAAGGGGGGGGGTTCTATTATACAAAGTCATTTTTCGCCCCATCATGCTGTATGCTTCTCCCATCTGGGCAGCGGCGGCAGTTACTCATCTGAGAAGATTGCACACTTTTCAAAACATTCAACTGCGTAGAGCAGCAAACGCACGTTGGTTTGTCAGGAACGAAGTCTTGCATAAAGATCTTAATGTTCCGCCACTTCTTGAATTCATCAAAAAACAATCAGAAAATTTCTTCAACCGGTTACCACAGATTTCAAATGAATCTATCCGGGAAATCCCGGTTAACGACAATTCTATTCCTAGCTCTTCTAACAGACCTAGAGCAGTTCTTAATCACTCGTATCAACGCTTCCCAGCCCTGAAAAGGATGAGAATGTCTTGATACGAATTAAAAAATGAGCTTTATTGTTATAGTAGTTTTCTTTTGCAAGACTTCACTCACTCTAATTATCCCCCCCTGCGCCATGTAAGTTTTTGTGTGTGTGTGATCACGTTTAGTATAGCAACTTCACCCCTCATGATTTTATTTTAAAAACTCCTCTACATGTTCTTTCTTCCAAGTGGTTACTTAAAACTTCCTTTCAATAACCGCACGCTGTTATCTTAGAGGTATCGTGTAACGAACTTAAAAATATTATTCTCTTAATCCTTGTTATTAAAGAAACCCTTTTCTCTCCTCGTTCCGTCGAGATGCGGCGGACAGTTGAAAGACGGGCTTTGCTGTCATGGAGATGTGACGTCATTTTCTCTTCGTTTTCCTATGAAAGCGAAACAGAAACTAAATCAACTGGGAGAGTGGTTTCCCACCCACCCCTCCACCAGCGTTGTTGCGCTGCATTTAATGTGGACTGCTTTCTAATTTTTTTTATGTACTTCAACAAATTGTTCTCTGTTAAATTTTTTCTGATGAGTGGATAATAGAGTTTTCTCTAAGGTTCCACGTAAATGTATAACCGTTACCGTTACCTTAGTAGGAATAGGTGCCTCCAACGAAATCCAGCATTACACGTAATCCAGCATTAATTTTCGAGTGTCCCGGAATCCAAAGCAGAATTAACTGATTAACGTAGTTAGATAGCATGTAAATTTTGTTAGCAAATCTATGATGCAAGTATTGAAGTGCAGAAAGAACCGAAATACTATCCGACAAAACAAGTAAATTTACATTAAATTCCACCAGATTATCTAAAGCTTGACAAATGGCCAAAGTTTCTGCAGTAAAAATGGAGTTATAATGGTTGATTCTGTAAGCAAATGAAGATTTTTTTATACACCTGCTATCGAAGTAATTTGGTGATTTTTTGAAGCATCAGTGGCTATAATGAAAAGCTTTTGAAATTCCCGTTCCACCGTTTCATCAAATAAAACGTTTATTGTAGGAATCGGTAGATTTTTATCTTGAAATTTAAGCTTATTGGTATAAATTTTACATGGAAGGTCTAAAAAGGTAATTAATCTGGTAATTGAAATAATTTAATCACCACCAACATTTAAATCATGCAGCACACTAATGATATAATTTTTATCTTCTTCCAAAACATTAAGATTCATTGCCTCTGGGCTATTGTAATAAACAGGAGAAAAGTCACTATTGGAGGTTTGAGTAATAAAGAACTTGTTTGCCAATCTTCTAATTTTATCTGACAAAATTTCTTGACCAGCCAACTTTAGTAGTACAATATTTGGGGTCCATTGAGGGAGACTTAATGCTATTCGGAGGGCTTTTGTTTGGATAACATTAAAAGGTTTTAATTGATTCTCAGACCATTTATTATGTGACAAATATAATAAAAAACATTGCATATGCTATTATTGACTAAATTAATGAGATCTCTTGATCTCGGCCTATAGTGTTTATATGCCATACCCTTTAGTGCATTGATCCTTTTCAAGGCTTTACTGCTTAGTTGGTTTTTAATATATAAATTTTGACAACGTTTAGAAAAAAAAACTCCTAAGTATTTAATAGAAGTTTGCCATTGTAGGGGAAATCCAGCCAACAAAATATTAGGAAGAGTATAATTTCTTTTATTTGATAATTCAGCTATTGTACATTTCTCTGGGCTTAAATTCAGTTTCCAATATTTACACCACTGGAAAATTCTTCCCAGAGTATTTTGTATTTTTTTGCAAATAACATCAAGGGATTTATGAGAGCAAAATATAAAAATATTGTCAACATATAAACCAGGCATTCAACTTCCGATTCTAAGGTTTCAAAAATATCTTGCATGTAAGTAGTATACAAAATAGGAGATAGGATACTGCCTTGGGCTAGGCCCTGCGGAACAAGCTTTTTGGGAGAAAAATAACCCCTCCATTTTATTTGGAAGGATCGAGATGTGAGAAATTTATGTATCCAATTTGCTATATTTCCTGCTATACCAATTTGAAAACATTTATAAATAAGACCATCCACATAAACAGAATCGTATGCACTTTTAATGTCTAAACTTATTCCAACAAAAAAAAATTCTGTAATTTTGCATTCATTATTGCTTTTTGTACCAGATAAGTAGCACTTCTGCTATCTTTGAAAGGAACGAAACCATAATGTTGGGGATAAAGTTTTCTTTCTTTAGTTAAATAGTAAGAAATACTATTAGCCAAAATTCTCTCAAAAGTTTTTGAAAATACAGAAGTCAGAGCTATTGGTTTGTAGTAAGATATCTTTGTTTTATCTTTACACGGTTTCGGAATCGGGAGAATGATTGCATGCTTCCAAGAATCTGGAACGATTGCATTATCAAATAATTTTTGAAAATATCTTAAAATTACATCCCGTTGACCCTGTAATCAAGATTTTTAAAGAAAATTGCTGTAACATGATCCTCCCCAGGAGTTGTATTTTTTGAATTTTTTATTGCACTATGCAATTAAAGAATATGGAATGGTTTATTAAGAAGGTTATTTTTGTCGTAGAGAAAATCCAAAGGAAGCGGTTCATGTTAGGCATTTTTAGATTCAAAATAATCTGCAAACATATCTGCTTGCAATTGAGGATGAGTGATAAACCTATTATTAAGCTGAAGAATATTAAGTTTTTGATCAGTGTCGGTAACACTGTGAGGAAAGAAAACCAAACTAATGAAGACAATAATTAGCCCCCAAAACAAAAACTTGAATAAAAAAAAAAAAGAAATATATTTACAAAAACCATCTTACTTCCGTAATTATCCCATGTCTATGTTATTGGATGCGTCACTTTCACTAGAAGCACGTGTTTTATGGATTGAGGATTTATTACCCACAGCCTTTTTCTTCCGCAATGGGGAGTGACTCGATTTCCCCATTTCAAAAACCTTGCTAAGGTGAGAAAGTACAGACTCCATTGTTTTTTAAAAAGCTTCCATAATTAAAGTGGTTTGCTTTTCTAATATTGCTTGAAAAGATGTCAGCATGTTTTCAAGTTTTTTTCTAGACAGTCTTGCATATCTAGATTAACTGTATTAGTCTGGATTACTGCAGAATAAGATGCCCTTTTATTGTCGCGGAACCTTCTTCGCGCTTCTCACAATGTAAGATGTTGCTCACATTTCAATTCTAATATCTTTTTTTCTTTTATATATTCAGGGCAGTTAAAGGAGTTAGCAGGGTGATCACCTTTGCAATTTATGCATCTTGAGTTACTAGAGCATTGTCCAGAATGTGAAACACCACAGTTGATACATATTGGTTTTTTGGCAAAATCTAGTAGAATGAAGAAAACTAAAACATGTGTTGTACATTGTCTAGGTTTATCTATAAAATTTTGAATACGATGATTGATAAACCACAGTTTCCGGTGAAGTTGTCCCGAGTATTGTAATTAATACTGGTGAGAATTGTTGCTGAGAACCAGTTTTAATAAATCTTCTCATCTCTATTATTTCAAAATTATTAGTTTCTTGTAGCTCCTTTGCTATCTCTCATTCAGAGATATATCAAGTGGTATTTCATAAATAAGGAATCCCGACGTGATTCCCTCCCAAAGAATATTCGTCTTAACTGACACATTTAAAATTTTCTCAAGAGATAGTATTTGTGCTACACATACTGGGTCTAGCGTAGAGAACCTTATCTTTCCATTACGAGTAAAAGACATACTTTTTGTTTTCATAACGAGCAATTTTTTCTTTATTTCTGCATTTAAAAGTTGTGGGTTGGACTTTGGAATCTGAGAGGATCCTTGACTATTTTCAACCAAAATATCGATTTCGGATATAATTCTTTATCCAGCTCGTAGAATAATTTCCGCATCCCTACAGAAGATCTGAAAAATTTTGAAAATCCTGATTCCATTGTTAAACTATTATTGATTGAGGGTTGTTCAACATCAGAGACGATAAATCTAGAGTGACTCAGCTTGAATCTTTTTTCAAATAAAAAAACCAGAGAAAAATAGAAATTGGAAAATTACCAAAAAACTGAACCAAAAGTAGGGAAAAAAACCCTCTTGCTCTGGAAAAAAAAAAAGGGAACTAAATAAAAAAAGAAAGATACAACCTTTTAAGACTTGAGGAAATTAATACACCACCTTCAACCTTTCAACCGACCACCTTCTTCACCCTGATAAACGAAAAACCCAAAATATCAAGTTTTATTCCTTTCCTCACATAATCGCATTACTACTATAGCATTACTTCTCGGATTCTTCCTGTTCAATGATTTAGGATTCTTCCTTGGATTCGATCATCTAGGATTCTTCCTGTCCACACAAATCCCTTTTTCCCCTATCGATAAATCCCTATTTTCTAATGATTTTCCTGCCCCCAACCCTATGTACATCTATGTACACATCTGCTTCAATAGATTAAACTGCCAAAGCTGAAAGTCTTTTCTGACCCATTGTATTTCTTACATATTTTTTGATCAGTTTTGATTTTAGAAAGCTTCTCTCAGTAGAAACGGTACTTACAGGTATTATTAACGAAATTCTAAAGACAATGTAAATATTTGGGAAGATTTCTTTCGAATCGTTCTCTATGACATATTGGAGTAGATGTTTCACGTGAGTAATGATATTGGATAAATGTGGGATCATATTTTGTAATTCTTCATATAATTCGTAAGGTTGGAAGTCACTGCTCTCACCTACTTGCAGGATTGTGAGTAAATTTTTACAGTTTTTCATTATTTGCTCTTTTGGAATATTTGTAACTTGTTAAAGTCATAGAGAATACCAAAATTTTCGAAATGTTGATTTGAAGATATAAATCTTGAATTAATATTGCTTATCACAGAATCAATCAAGTTATTAAAAAAGTCTGTTTCATACCTGCTTTTGGCAGACTCTATAGGTTGATCGCCACCTTCATAATCAAATATTCTTTTCTTTTTTTGGCTACCCTTTCATTTTTGAAATCTTTTGGCAAATCATAACTGTTTTTCCCAATAAACTTACGAGCGTCAGACAAGCATTTTTCGAATCCAGTTTGTCGATACTCTTTGATCCAGCTACAAAATGTACGCAAGTGTTCAAGAGTAATGAATAAATGGGCTTGTACAGATTGCCACAATTTGCATATGGTACTGACACGCGTTAATAACTCATACCATACATGTAATGATACGATAAATTCCAAATTGAACACTTTATTTAAAATGGAATCATACTGAGTGTGTCAGATTGTTCCGTTTGGTTTTTAAGTTTTCTACGCATACAAGAAAACACCATCTTAATGTGGTCTTCACCGCCTCGCGCGCGATTCTGCCTTCCCACCTTGCGTCTGTCTGATAAAGGCTTAATAGTAAGTTTTAATTTATCTTTGATAATTTTCCAGCGTTTGCGAGAACTTGAAAATAGCAAAAATATTTTCTGAATAAAACCAAAATTTTGTTGTTATTGGCGAATTAGCTGCGTCCAGCAACAGCCCATTTCAGCTATGACAACCGCAAGGTGTGAAAAATGTCCTGGGATTTATATTTAATATTCGAGTTTTTTAACTCCTCTAACTATGCCTACCATATTTGCACCATTGTCGTATCCTTGTGCATGACAGTTCTGAATATCTAAGCCATTTTTTCATAGCTCTCCCAGTATTGCATTGGTCAAATATTCTCCAGTCGTTTCAATGACAGCAAGGAATCCGATAAAGTTTTCTTCTACACTTCCAGTTGATGTACTACAATATCGTAAGTGCTATAAGTTCTATCACAGTCTCTAGCGCAGTCGAGTAAAAAAGAATAACATTTTACCTCTTTTATCCTACCAATCACTTCACTGGTAACTGTGTTTGATGTGATTGTGATAAATTCATTTTGAATATCATGGCTTAAATAATGGCGGGCAAGTTGTTTATTATCAATGCGATTTATGTGTTCCCCTAACGTAGGATCATATTTAGATATCAATTTAAATAAGTCTATGAAATTTCTATATAGAATTCTTTGTGTCTTCGTCTGTTTTGAGAGATTCTCTGTGACCTCTAAACGCCAGATTATGATAGGCTAAGAAATTTATTATATCAGTTAATCTCTCAAATAAATTGTACCAATGTTTTTGAGATTCAAGAATTCGCTTTTCGTTTACTCGATCTAATTTTTTCCGTGCTTTATTCCCTTCTCTAATGTTATCTATTGGAACATATAGGACATATGTTCTTTAATATTCTCATATCTGTGTAAAATACTACTTAAGTGTTTTCAATCATCCTTCCTGTACCATTTGTGTTTGTGAATTGAGAAATAGTCTGATTGGAAAACAGAAAACTTTATTCTTAGAACATGAAAAAACCAACCAGCGGCGACGTTGAGTTTCACCATTTAGTTTTATTGAGAAAAGAAGATTGGGGAAAAATGTCTATGATCATCCTCTTTAGGATAATATTCATCATTGTTATTTAACTGTATGCGGGACCGCTTTGAATTATATTATGACCCATGAGCATCTTTCATAGGAAACGTACACAATTCCGGGTCAAAAAAGAAAATGCCTGGAAAGTAGGAACTTGTTTCACAACGTCACTGTCATCTCTGTTCACAGGCAAAGAACTAATCTCAATCCCTTCTTCTTGATTGTGACATATGTTACTCAACGTAAATACAGAAATCTGAGCGTCAGATTATGTTTTGATCCTATTTCTATTTTCGATTTTCATCGTTCGGTATCGATAGACGATGCATCTGGAGTAACTTCCAAATTCAACGGAGACTTGGATACGGATAGACGTTGTTGAGAAGTCGAAGGAACCGATTAATTTGATTATGTTCTGCCAGATTCAGTCTGACCGAGAAATTTCATCATACCTGAACTTTGAACCTTGTTGGATACTATTCTTTCTGGTTTTCTTTTTCTGTTTGCTGAACCAGATTCCCATTTTCTCCGTTTATCTCTATCTCTCTTAGTGCCTAAGTCTGACATGATTGATAAATTATAAAAAAATGCCCAGTACCACTGCTATTTATTCTCACATAAAATACTTTTAAAATTTATATGATACAGAAACATGAATTGAGATTGTGTCTGCATGCGATACTTTAATTAGCTTTCTAATGCTGGGAAGTCCGAGATATGCCCCATCTCTGACCGGGGACTCCCCGCGATAGCAGCTTAACTCCAGCTAATGTTGCCAGACTAAATGTAAGCGGAAACCACAAAGTTAAGAAATTTTTAATAAAATGAAATAGAAAACATTATTTTTATGAATTATTTATTCACATGCTTTCATGCACCGATAAATAGAATATCTTTTTTTTTAAAAAAATCGATATCTTACGGCCAAAAACAAATAGAGTGGATTATTTTCTAATTTATTAATTATAAAAATCCCTGTGACATGCACTTTTGGATTTTCCTTACTTTTCGTTCAATTTATTTTGGCTTTGAGGCCCGAGGCCCTATGCACCGCGAGGCCGCGGGCAGTCGCCCACACCGCCCACGCTTTACGCCGCCTCTGTTTGTTATACATAGTAAAAAAAATTGTACATCTGTGTGATAGGTTTATACCATACAGTCAAACTCTGAAAAACATACATGTTAATAAATACCAAGCAAATATGTTACAATTTTTATATACTTTTTTGTAAAAGAATTATGGATCAAAAATGGCTATTTTATTTTGGTTATGTAGGAGTGAGCAGGACTTTATATTCAATACATGTGGACATAAATCTATATTCTAATTTAAAAATTTTAATGCCTTAATTTATTACCATATTTGGAATTCAATTCTCAATAAATCGGGTGGATCCTAGACAAGCACACTGCTTGGCGACAAAAAATTTGGCGCCAGAATTTTTGGCGATAAAGTTTACAATATGGCAACCCTTCCGGATTGTCCAGTCCGGTGGCTAAAATATGGTAACCCTAAAACCGGTCAAGCAAAAAAATCGGATGAAAAGTGGACATCATTCATTTTCGCCCTTGACCCTGCTGCAACACGTCGAGTTCGACCCTGCACATACTTTCTTCCCCACGTGTTCCGATTTTTGGCTTGATTTTGCACCGGTTGTTAGAATGGCGTGTGAAAGAAAATTCCTTGAAAGCGAGGCAACCACAGGATTTTTTCTTTTGCTTGGAAAACAAGGGAATAAGGCTGTTTTAGATTGGGTCATGAAAGAAGGATTAATTCCCTCCAGATACGAGTGTCCGAAGTGTAGAAAGGATATGCGTTTGGTTGAACGAAAGGGTACGATTGATGGTTTTGAATGGCGTTGTCGAGTACAGTCGAAAGAGAATCCCCACTTTGTTTGCCGGAGCTGAGACCGTCCCCCCTTTTTCCTTCGATTCCGGACCCGACACCATTAAGGAAACCCCTTTTTCTTAGGGTTTTTGATCACCAGCTAAGACCGGCAACCCCCGATTTTCCTTCGTTTTCGTCCATGGCGTCATTTTTTGAAACATGGCTTTTTGGCGCCATTTGGCAAAAAAATGGCGCCAAAAACAGCAGTGTGCCAGACTAGGATTTTACCACAGCTTCTCATATCCGTCATGAAACGCTGGCTCTGTTCTTTGTATAAAGATAAACTTTTCCTTAAATTGCTATAGACTTCAGGGTCTGTCACCCTGAAACAAAAATCTCTTAAGTGATTTGAAAAAAACACACTAAGTTTTACACATCATGATTACATTTCACAATTTTTATACAGTAGATATCACTTTTAAATTGTAACTAATTTCTATACATATTTTTCATCTGGTTCTTTCAAAAACTTCCCCTCAAATCGCGCAGCGCTGGTTGAATGTTATGTTAGTATGCTATCTACGCGGCGTTTCCCAAAACCAGATGTTCCTTAATATGAAACAATATAACAACACATATATGTACACTATACAATTACAAACATTTTTCAATAAACAAAACAAACAACCAAAGGAATTGTTGCATCTTAGCGAAGTCATAATAGAAGTAAACAAATGCATTTTTACAGTTGTTTTCTCCAGAATTATACAAAAAATTTACAAGACAAAAGCTTTTTTCTTTTCTAGAAAAACACTCATTTTAGTGTCCACTTTTGCTTGGCTTCTAAAATTTTAATTATCCGACCGTGACTTGCTTTATTGCAAAAATTCTTCCGACCACTTGTTGAAAGAATATAAAAAGAAACGATACAACCTGGTTCTTATGACTTGTAGTTGGCGTTTCCTACCAAGACCTCCAGTGACAAGGATTTCTTTGTACACGCTCCTCTCCTTTCCTGGTCTTGCCGTTGTTGATCACCTCCTCGTCTGGCATTCTTGTTGCTTGATCTTCGATGTATGGACTATTGTTCCTTTCTCTGCCTTTTCTGGATCGAACTGGTCCTCCTTGTTGTGTCTTCCTCTCTATGGTCGGTCTGGACTCTTTCTCTTTTTTCAATTCGTGGTCTAAGGTTGTAGCCGCTTGTGGTGGGCGTCACTGTCTCTTCCTTTCGGCTTTTCTTTCTAAATTTTGTCAAACTATGATTAGTTCTGTAATTAGACGACAAAGCCCTTTTATTCACTCTATGCTCTGATCCCTTCTGAACCTTCCTTTCTGGTCCTCCTGACCTAGATTCATGTGATCTCTTATAGGCTAATCGTTCATTTTTACTTTTTTTAATCATTCTATTTTTCTCAGACCAAGAACTAGGTATTGATCTGATAAGTGGTCCGCGTTTATTGGTCTTATTTGTGTGTTTCCCACCTTGATCATTTCTAAAACTTAACCCTTTTTCCTCCAACTCACGCTTTACTTCTGGCCCTTTCTTTTTACCATCTCGCGACTCATTTGATCTCCATTGTACTCTATCAAAACCACTCGATTCATCGCGTAAACTACCGTTGTCCAAACTACCAGTTCCTATCTCCGTCTCGTCACATTTTCTATGACGATATATTCGAACCTGATCTACATTAATCGTTAACCTTTTTCCCGCTTTCCATATCACTACGTTGTTATTAACATCTAATACTCTATATGGACCTTCAAATTTTGGTTTAAACTTAGCTACCACTTTTCTTGTTGCCGAACTTAAAGGATGAGTTGTTACCAAAACCCAATCATTCACCTTAATTTGCACATCATGCCTACATCTATTATATTTCTCCCATTTTTCATGTTTAGTTTTTGTGTTTCGTCTAGCCTCCTCAAACAATCTCTCAGTATCTCCTACTGCAAATTCCGTTCCGTCTGATACCATCACTAATTTCTGAAAAGGCGTAATCAACTTTCTACCTAAAAATAATTCCGCAGGGGTTTTCCCCGTTGTTTCGTTTACAGCCGTACGAATAGCATAAGCAAACTCACGTAAGAATTGGTCCCATGTGTCATGTTGCTCATTGACATAATTTGCAACCATTTGTACTAAATCGCGATTTACTCGTTCTGTTCTATTTGCTTGAGGTCTATATACAACAGTCTTCACATGCCTTATGCCTAATCTTTCACTTAATTTTTCAAAAATATCGGAAATAAATTGGGGACCGTTATCACTAATTAATTTTATTGGAGCTCCAAAATGCGATATATCATTATCAAAAAAATTATCTGCTATAACTCGAGCAGAGGCTTTTTTAAGGGGTATGATTTCAGCCCATTTGCTGAAATGATCCGTAATTACTAATGCATATCGGTTACGTCTTACTCTCGACACGGGATACGGACCTAACAAATCTAACGTAACTATTTCATTTGGATAATTTGGTACAATTGGTATTAATCGACCAGCTGGTAACGCGTTTTTATAATTATTAATTTGGCACATATGACATGTAGAGACATATTGATCAATACATTTTCTCATATACGGGAAATAACAAACATCCCTTATTTTATGATAAGCTTTAAAACGTCCAAAATGACCTGCTAATGGCTTTTCGTGAAATTCTCTCATTATTTCATTCCTTAAAGGTTTTGAAAATGAATACTCGCATTTCTCCTAATGACGTTGCATATTTCGCAGAAAATAACAAACCTTCTACTAGCCTAAAATCGCGAGACCAATTCTCCCATATTGCCGCATTAACCGAGCTATCTTCTGGGTTTTCTCGATATCTATAGATATGACCTAATTCTGGGTCTGTTTTTTGTTCTTCTATTAACTGATCTCGTGACGAAAGTATCAAATCCCTGATTATATTGCACAATTAACTTTCTTTCCTATTATACTTTCAACCGTATTATTATCTAAAACATTAGCCACAACATTTAACTTTGTTTCTGACAAATCAACGCGCAAATTCTCTTCATCTACCTTAATATCTTCAACCTGCGAATCTTGAATCGCCAACGATTTCCGATCAAAGTCTAAAATAATTAATCTTTGATCCATCTAAGAAGTCTATCCCAAGAATACATGGGTATTCCAAATCTGCTAACACATGGAACAACCAAGGCTTTTCGAAATCCCGTATTCGAATATTTAATTCCACAACTCCCACATATCGACATTTAGCTCCCTGCGCCGTGATCACCTGAGTACTTGATTTCTTTACTTGCTTATAAAAAAAATATTTTTGGTATGTCTCTTCCGATATAAATGACTTCTCCGCTCCAGTGTCCCATAACGCTTTTGTAAAGTCTCGTTTAATAAAATAGGAACATACGGAAGTTCTACCGGAGACATACATATTGCTGAATGTTTAATCGGTGACTGATTTATCGACTGCGTCTGATCACCTTTAATATCACTCACTTTCAAAACATTTAATCGTCCCATTTGTTTTCTACTGCCTGGGCTAAAATTTTCACTCGAACCCCTATTTCTTTGGTCCCTCTCTACTAAAATCGTCATTTTGACCTCGATTTCTAAATTGATATCCCCTATCGTTAAATCTGCGATCATCGTTTTGAAAACTATTTCTGCTCTCGAACCACTGATTTCCTTGACGGTTGTTCTGATAGTTACCCCTATAATCATTTCTACCACTATTCGGTCTACGCACCTCTTCAGAATTTCTCCAATTTCCTCGATTATTACCAACATTAGACATCCTACGTTCATTCCAACCTCGTCCTTCCACGTTATTACTATTTCTAGAACCCAATGTGGCCTTGCATGAATATCTTTCCTCAAACTTAGCTAATACTTCTAATAATTGGATTGCGGTTTGTGGATTACGCACTTCCACATAGTCCTGGACTTGCGGCTCAAGTCTAACAAAAATATGATCTACAAGGGTTTTCTCAGACATCCCCAGTTCAAGTTTTTTGTGCACTTTCAGCAAATCGTAAACAAAATCTGTCGGCTCCTGGTTCTGTCTGCTGAGACGCGTAAAAACGTGTTTCTAACTCCTTTTTATTTTGGATGGCAAGAAATGCTTTCGACAATGCTGCTTTCAGCTGTGCGAAGTCCGTGGCGGTATTTTGCACTAACGCCGATCCAAATATTTGGCACTTATCCAAGGCTCTCCCCAGGAGATGACCTTTCAAATAAGCACACGATAAGTCACTGGGTATTTCAAGTAATTTAATTTGGTTGTCTATACCCTCTAAAAATTTGCGGTGACGTTCTCCGACCCAGAAAAGTACACTTCTGGCCAAACATTAAATCCTCTCGCGTTTCTCATCTCCGAGTCATATAGATTAAACCTAGTTGGGCGCCATTGTGATGTACCTCCCCTTGGAAGTACATCCCTCGAAGTATCAGCGTGAGCTAGAGGCGTAGGGTTAGTGAAAGAACTAGGATCAAACATTATCTTAATGACTTTATTAAGATATTAAACTTAAACCCCTTTAACAAAAATGTAGTTATAATAATGAATATGAGAAAATCTACGATAACTCAATACGCAACACACAAATATATATATATATATATATATATATAAATGACTTAGATTAAATTAATAATTCATCACTCACCCTTAAATACTTACCCCTAGACAAACCACCTCGCCAATCTAAAATCCCGCCTTCTGAAATGTCTGATTTTTATTCGAATTTATTCGGATAACACACACACACATATATATATATATATATATATATATATATATAATATATATATATATATATATATATATATATATATATATATATATATATATATATATATATATATATATATATATATGTGTGTGTGTGTGTGGGAGTCCGAATAAATCTTCGAATAAAAATCAGACACTTCAGAAGGCGGGATTTTTAGATTGGCGAGGTGGTTGTCTAGGGGTAAGTATTTAAGGGTGAGTGATGAATTATTAATTTAATCTAAGTCATTTAAACACAAATACTTCATTTAAGTAAAAGACACACATAAATATATATATATATATATATATATATATATATATATATATGTGGGAGTCCGAATAAATCTTCGAATAAAAATCAGACACTTCAGAAGGCGGGATTTTAGATTGGCGAGGTGGTTTGTCTAGGGGTAAGTATTTAAGGGTGAGTGATGAATTATTAATTTAATCTAAGTCATTTAAACACAAATACTTCATTTAAGTAAAAGAGAATTTATTTAAAGTTAAAGGGAAATATTTACAAAAGGGGATATTTACAAAGAGAAAGAAATGTAGGAATTAGGTTAATTAAAAGTTGAGTTATACCTTTAGAAGACGGGGAAATAAACCTTTCTCACATTCTTGGATGTTAGGACTGGTGGTGCCGCGCTGGGCGCGGAAATGCGGTAGAGACGCGACGTGTTGAACAAGCAGTGGTTAGTTAGCCTCTGCCGAAAAATTATTCAAGCCGGAGCTACGAAAGCTCAATAGATGGCGCTGCTTCGGAATGCAGTAATAAATAAAATTGAGATTTATTGTCCTCTGAAAAGGATATGACTCAACCTTTTAACAAATGTTTCAAAGGGAAAATCCTACAGAATCACCCTCTCCTGACAGAGCTGGTCTCTCAGCTCTTACAAAATGTTGAGAGCTTAAGTACTTTAAATACAAACTATTTTTAGTTACAACTATAAATTTGATGATTATTGGAATATGGATGCAATAAAGACAAATAATATGGTTCTTAAAGATAATAAAATATTACAGATGAAAAGATGTATACCTAATATTCACAATTCCGGACCTAAAATAAAGCATATAAAACAAAATATTCTATGTTGTGATCTACAGTTAACTAAACCATAAAAAAATCCTTCGCATCAATAGAAAGATAATGAATAATACGAAAATATAATAAATATTACAAGTGAATATAAAATGATTTATGGAAACGAGTGTTACCATAGAACATCTATTAATTTCTCAAGAGGGATATGAGAAAAATTAAAAATAATAACAAATAAAAAAAAAAAATTCAATTAAGCATAAAAATGTTTCATTAAATCAGCTGAGGTGATGGTTGAGTTCGGTCCTTCGTGCTGACCAACCTTTTCCACTTCATACCTATCCTTGGAATTAACTTTTGTTACTTTGTAAGGGCCTAAGAACTTTGGTCTTAGTTTCAGTCCAGCTCCAAATTGGGTTCTTTGGATGGCAAGTAAATCACCTTCTTTGTATAACGAAGCTTTCTTTCTTCTTCTGTTATACGTCTTTCTATTTTCAGACTGTAGGGTTTCGATGTTCTTTTTTGCATCGTTTCTTAAAAATTCGCGTTGTTCTAGTAATTCTTTCGCCATTTCTTCTAGAAGTAAGTCTTTGATTAGGATGTCTTCCTTGTTACGCATTTTGATTCCCACTAATAGTTCGAATGGTGTCCATTTTGTACTGCGACTTATAGTACTATTTAGTATTCTCTGTAATCTATCGACGTATTTGTACCATTTCGTTGAGTCGTCTAATGATAGTTTGGTGAGAACTGGAATCAAAGTTCGATGAATTCGTTCAACTTGTCCATTTCCTCGAGGAACACCTGTTGCTATTTGTAGATGTTGAATGTTTTCTTCATCACAGTAGTCGTTGAATAATTTTGAAGTGAACGCTGAACCTCTATCAGAGATAATTCTGATGGGATTACCAAAGGTTTTCTGCTGTTGTTTTAGTTTTTCGAGGGCACTTTCAGCAGACACAGTTTTGACGGGATATAGCCAAGTAAATTTGGTAAATGCGTCTACTACGGTGAAAATGTGTTGATAACTTTTGTTTGTGGAGGGTAAAGGACCAATGAAGTCAACATGGTACGTACTTAAAGGAATGCTTTCCTTAGAAATAGGATTCAAAAACCCTTCCTTTTTGCCAGTTTTCTTATTAGCTAAGATACATGGAACACAATTAACTATTACTTTTTTAACGACGTTGGATAAATTTGGGATAAAAAATTCCTGTTTCACAATTTCTTCTGTTTTTCCTACTGAGAAATGACCATTTTCGTGAATCAATTTAATTAGTTCAGCTTGCATTGCTTTAGGGGTTACAATTAATTCTCGACCATTTAAGTACTTGTAGAGTATACCATTTCGCTCAAAAAATTCTTCTAATTCTTGCTTCTCTAGAAGTGATTTCAATGTTTGGATGTTGTCATCTTCCTCTTGTGCTTTTTTAAGCTTTGAAGTTAATGTATCATTGCATACCATCATTACGGGATATCGGATAAGAGCATCAACGTGCTTCATACGACTTCCAGCTCTGTGCTCTATTTCAAAATCGAATTCTTCTAATTGAAGCGCCCATCTGGCTATGCGAGTAATTAGCTCCTTTTTTGCATAGTCTTCTGAAATGCTGAACAGTCAGTTACTATTTTAAAGTGTTGTCCTAAAAGATAAACACGAAACTTCTTTAATGCGTTGATAATTGCTAGTACCTCTAATTCGTAGCTGTCATACTTTTCTTCTGCTGTATTTGTCTTTTTCGACATGTAGTAAACGGGATGTAACTTTCCATCTTCTGCTTCTTGTAACAAAATTGCGCCGTACCCTTGTTTACAGGCGTCTGTATGCAGTTCTGTTTTTCTTCCATACTTGTAAAGGTGCAAGATTGGGCCTTCGGACAGGATTTTCTTCAATTTTTCAAATGCTTCTTTTGTTGAATCCCGAAAAAAAAAAAAAGAGGTTTTCTTTTCTTGTTAAATCGCTAAGTGCTTTAGCTATCTTTGAATAATCCTTGATGTACTTGCGGAAATATCCAGTTAAACCAAGAAAACTTTGTACATGTTTTATTGTTGTTGGTTCTGGAAATTTTCGGACAGCTAGTGTCTTCGTGGGAGATGGTTTAATAGTTCCGCTTTCTACAAAGTGACCTAGAAATTCAATTTTCTTTTTTAAGAATTGGCACTTCTTGAACTTAATTTCTAATCCGTATTTCTTTGCGACTTCAAAAATAATTTTCAGTTTTTCGAGACCTTCCTGTTCGTTTTTCGCTGGAATGACGAGATCATCTAAATAACTGATTACAATTCCTTTCCGAGTAAGATCTCTAAATATACTTGATACGTAGCGTTGGAAAACTCTTGGACTTGTGCTTAGTCCGAAAGGAACTTTGTTGAATTCAAATTGTCCATCTGGGACGATAAAGCATGTATACTTTCTGCAATCTTCGTCAACATCGACGTGAAAGAAACCATTGCGTAAATCTAATGTAGAATATACCTTTGCTTCTTGCAAAGTGTCTAAAACATCTTCGATGATAGGTAACGGAAATTTATCTTTCACAAGCTTCTGATTCAATTTTCTGGTAGTCGATGCACATTCTCGAAGATCCATCTTTCTTTTTTACCATTACGATTGGACTTCCGTATTCCGCAGAACTTGGACGTATAATGCCTTCGTTGAGCCATTCTTCTATCTGTTTGTTTATTTCTTGTCTTTCTGTGAAAGCTAGTCGACGGGGGTGTTGACAGACTGGTTCTTCGACTTTTAAAATAATTCTCATTGTGACGTCAGTAGATGCTGTTTTTTCTGGCTTGTAGTCTTGAATTAACTTTTCAAGTTCCTTCTTGATTTGACGATTTTCAACATGACGTAGGTCTAGTTCTTCTTGAAGATTTTCAGCAGATATTTGCATAAGCTGTGCATGATTCTCATATTTGTTGAATTTAACTCCTTTAGTAAAACTTATCGATGCTTGTTCCAAAAGATCTGATCCAATAACTGCTTCGAATTTTAATTTATCAGTCGGTACAACATGCCAAGTTAACGAGTAGTTTTCATCATCTATTTTGAACTTATGTTCAAAGGAACCGGTAGTTGTCACTTGTGCTTCACCAATACCTGTGAGAAGCATCTTGTTCTTTGATAATTTTGTTGGATCCATTATTCTTCTGCTCGTATTTTCTCGAAGCAAACTTACGCTACTACCACTGTCTATCAGCGCCGTGATTTTCACCTTTCCAAAAAATATCTCTTTAGTACGTAAACCTCCCTTAACGATGAGTGTGCAAGTTTCTTTTGGGGGTTCTTTGAATTTCTGCGATTTTGAATAGTTCGTCTGAGCATGCTTGGAAGCATTGTGATTTGAGTGTTTCTCGTAATTTTTGTTGTAATACCCTTTCTGCGCGCTGTCTTGATATCTTTTAACAGATTCGTACTTGGTAACAGGGGCTTCGTAATGTTTGTTGTAATTCGTTGACGCTGGAAACTTCTTATCTTTCCTGTTATACTTGAATTTTCCTGGTGCTTCATACCTGCGATTCTTTTCTGTGAATCTGAATTCTTGTTTCTTCACAAATGGACTGCTAGATTTTTGTTTCAGAGTCCTTTTAAAGTCTTCGAATTCTTCTAGTTTTTCTGCTAATTGAACAGGGGAGTTCATATTTGCCCATTCATCAAGATAATATTCTTTAAATTCAAAAGGAGTTTTTCGTTTGAGTTGATCTGTTATGATTTGATCTGATAACTTGTTGAAAGTATCTATCTTCAATCCATCTATCCATCTGTTGAAGTAAGTGTTGGTAAAAATCAATCCATGTTCTTTCAGGTGAGTGACAAATAGTTGTCGAAACTTTTCTGGAGTTAGTTTAAAGCGTTTCAGCAGTAAATCTTTAACGTGTTCGTAAGAGTTGGCTTTATCGTCAGGCTCTCTCACTATGATGTGAGATACTTCCGTCGGTAACAAGCCTAACAGATGAGAAATCCAGTTTTCTTGATCAATATTTAATCTCTGCGCTTAACGTTCAAATAATTTTAGATAAAGACTGATGTCTTCTTTCAAATCAAAACGATGTATAAACTTTGAAATTTCTTTGACGAGAAATTTAGTATCACTTACTTTGGATGTATCAGCGCCTTACTTGGATTGTGTTTGGATTCTTAACTTTTCCAACTCAAATTCATATTTGCGTTTTTGCTCATCTAACCTCAATTGTTCGAAGCGTAATTTTTCTTCTCGTTCTTCAATGCGTAATTTTTCTTTTTGCTCTTCAATGCGTAATTTTTCTTTTTGCTCTTCAATGCGTAATTTTTCTTTTTGCTCTTCAATGCGTAAATTTTCTTCTCTGGCTTTGCGATCCTCAACAATCGTTGAATGTATGTTTTTGGTCAGTTCTTCGTCATAATCTTCACTACCAATAATTAAATCTTTGAGTGTGGCGATGGTCATCGATTTATCGAATTTTAAATTTAATTCCGTGGCTAAGACAAATAAATCTTCGCGTCGACCTTTGCCAAGATACGCCATTTTAAAATTTAAATTTAAGTTTAGATAGTAACCAAAGGAATAAACAAAATTGTCACGCGTTCAAACAAAAACAATGATGTTGCTATTGGCAATTCTCGTTTGCATTTACAAAAATTCTCAAGTTAAAATGATATTGCATCAAAATACACTAAATATACATTGAAATATTCAAATTCTATTCATTTAGAAATATTTTAAACCAGTAACGCGTAAAGACAACAGTGCGAGCTAAAATACGTAATGCTTAATTTAAAATAGTCAAATCATTAATTTCAACTAAAAACAAAACCTTTTTTTTTTAAAAAACCATTTGATATATCAGTTACTCAAGTCTTCCCTCCCCCACCACCACACACCGACACCGCCGATAGGTACGGTGGAAGCGACCTCGGTCACTCTCACCCCGCCCGGAGGCGACCCACTAGTCATCACTTCACTGTATATCTCACCCAGCGTGAGTTATTAGCACATTCACACCGATGTGGAAGCACTTTTCAGCCTTGGCGGCGCTTCCATCATCTGCGGAGATTTTAACGCCCACCATACTTCCTGGGGTTGTCGGAGAAACGACAACCGAGGCAACATTATCAGAAATTTAATTGACAGTACAGATACGCAAATTGTTGCCCCAACCACACCTACACGCTTTGGCCACAACTCCGCATCCATCATAGACTTTGCTCTGACGAGAAATATCCACTGGCTCAGCCAAGTGGAATCGATCGCAGAGTTAAGTTCTGACCACAACCCATTAATTATTTCATTCGACACAAACAGACGTTTCGCTTTTCCGAGGCGAATCGTTACTACAGACTGGGCGGCCTTTCGAGAACTCCTAAGCCCCGCCCACTACACTTTTCACCCAATCACTGCGCGCACGGGGGAAGACGTCGACACACAAGTTGCCGACCTCACCGACGCGATCATAAACACACACGCACTCTCTTCCAAGCCGATTCGAGGTGGGAATTCCTACTACGTTTCGGAAGAGATCCGTCAGCTCATGATCGAACGGAACAGAGCCAGAAAAGTCTGGCAGTTCACGCGAGATCCGAGCGACAAGAGAGTGTTGAACAACATTCAGAACAGAATACACAGGAAGGTCAAAGCCTTCCAAAACAAGACCTGGGAGGACGAACTTCGAGCTCTCGACCCCGACGACGGATCCCTCTGGGAAATGTCGAAAGAGTTGAGAAAGAAGAAGTCCCCAGTTTACGCCCTTAATGGCCAGGGCGGGATCGCACACACGGACTCTGACAAAGCCGAGGTGATTGCATGCTCCTTAGAAAAACAATTCCAAGAAAATAACATTACTCACCCCTCTGATTTCATTATAAACAGGGTAGTCGAAAATTATTTCTTGAATGAGAATAATTTCGATGCCCCCCTCCCATGCCCTCGGAGGTTCTTAATTATATTAAGAAAGCGCAAATTAAGCGCGCCCCAGGCAGGGAAGGGATTACTAACAAGATTCTTCGAAATCTCACCCTTCCGGTGATTTTTCAAATAACTAACATTATTTCTAATATTTTCATCACCGGACATTTTCCAGAATCCTGGAAACATGCTTCGGTGATCCCCATACTAAAAATCTGAAAGCCCCGTGTCGCCGCTGACAGCTATAGGCCGATCAGCTTGCTACCTGTGCTTTCAAGCTAGCAGAGAGACTAATTCTCTCTAGACTTAATGATTACCTCACTACTAACAAAATACTAATCTCGCAACAGCACGGATTCAGGCCTCAACTATCCACATCGCACCAGTTGCTCCGGGTAGTTGAATATGCCAAGTCTGGATTCAAAGAGAAAAAATACACCGGGGCCGTTTTTCTGGATATCCAGAAGGCCTTCGATCGTGTATGGCATACGGGCTTACTCTATAAGCTCATAAAAATTAATGCTCCTCCCCAACTAATACTGATTATAAAATCTTTTCTGAAAAAGAGATCCTTCGCCGTCAGAGTCAACGACACTCACTCCTCGACAAAGCTAATAAGGGCGGGGGCGCCGCAGGGCGCACTCCTTTCCCCCACCTTATTTAATATATACATTAACGACATTCCAAAAACATGACAAACGACAGTCTGCCTTTACGCAGACGATACTGCGATCCTCACACAGAGCGCAAACAAAAATTGCATCACTCACTTTCTCCACAGACTCCTCGCAGAGCTAGAGGACTGGTATAAAAAATGGAAAATTTCCATAAATCCTGAAAAACCGAAGCAGTCTTCTTCTCTGCAGGACACGGCACTCACAAGCCACCGCCAGTATACGTACAAAACCACCCGGTCCCCTGGTCAAAGTCAGTAAATTACTTAGGTGTCACGTTGGACCAACACCTCTCATTTAAAGATCATATTACTAAAATTGATAATAAATTCGAGCCTTAGCTTGTCTTTATTACCCCTACTTCACTCGGAATTCTCCGTTGACAATTAAAAATAGGTTGCTTATCTATACTTCCATACTCAGACCAGTACTCCTTTACGCTTCTCCCGTCTGGGGGCATGCTACAAAAACTAATATTAACAGACTAGAAACTTCTCAAAATGTAACGATAAGAAAACTAACAAACTCCCCATGGTTTGTGAGAAACGCGGATCTCAGATTCGCGCTGAATCTCACAACTGTGCGGGAGACCATTAAGAAAATAGCTATTAAATTCTTTACTAACCTAGAATCAATCGACAATAGAACTTTAAGAAAAATTTAAATTTACACCCCAGATCCTAATTTTAACTGACTCCGAAATATTTTATTATAACATTAATTATAACAGGGAGACTTGTCTCCCACCCTGATCTCTGACTAACTTTTTCTCAACCGACTCCACCCCCTTCTCAGTAGCTGCCTCCCCATTGGACGAGCGTAAAGTTACACTACGATCTTTAAAACCGACCGCTTCTGCGGCCGCCATCTCCATTACTTAAAAATAAGCGTTGAGGGATGATACTCCATTAGGGGTGTAACTCAGTGCTATAAGTGCAATAATTTCTATCATACCGCTGCAAATTGCTTTATGCAACCTAGATGCATTAAATGTGGAAAAGATCACATGACAAAAGACTGCGAAATAACGAATAGAATTGAAAATCCGTATTGTATCAACTGCCACGTGTACGGGCATACTGCCTGCTACACGAAATGTCCTAGATTCCCGAAACCTAAGACAGGACCCCCCACGCTAAATAGAAATAAAAATACCTTCAACTCCAGTAATATTACAGAAAATGTTTCTTTTGCTAATGTAGTAACGGGTAATACCCAAAATAACCCCACTCCTCAGCCACCAAAACAGAGAAAAAGTAGAGAAAATCAAAGTACCTTCCAATCCTTCCTCCCCGCTGATACTAATTTCAGTGACATTCAAAACATCATTGATCTTTTAAAAATTATTTCTAATATTTTAAAGCAATGCCCTAAGCTAATAAATATTCTACCTGCACTTAAAGCAACCAATGATTTTAAGCAACAAGCCTTCCTAATTCTACAAGCTTTAATGGACTAAGTGTTTTTAACTGTGTAATTTATGTTCAATATTTACCTCTTTTCATTTATTTTAAAATTTTTTCTTTCCTACAGTAATGTTTCATTTGTTATGTTCAATAGTTTTCTTTTCCCCCCAATCCGGGTCAGTTAGCTCTATTCATAGTAGCTCACAAGCCAAGTTCTATGTTTCTCTCGCCCTACCCCTTTTTTGGGACTTTTCTGATATCGGTTTTCCGATAAACTTTTTCTATCCATACTGAGCAGAAGCGCTTGCTCGCTGTCGCTCGCTCCCATCTAATTTTCATTTCCGCCGGTTCCATACCTGGGCCTCTTCTTAGATAGTTCTCTAACATACAGGCAACACACCAAATATATATGTGATAAGTTCTGGGCCAAAATCAATCTCAGCATTTCGCTGATTGGAAGAAGGTCACCGCTTTCACTTAAAAACAAGGCCTTGCTTTATAAGCAAGTTCTCCGCCCAGTGCTAACGTACGCCGCCCCCGTTTGGGGAGCGGCGGCCCCAACCACTATCAAAAAAGTTCAAACGATGCAGAATAAGATTCTTCGTATCATGACAAATGCGCCTTGGTACATCAGAAACAGTGTTTTACATCACGATTTAAAGATAGACCCTATTGGGGATTACATCACCAAACTCACGTAACGTCTTTAGGACTATCGAGAATCATCCAAATCCACTAATTCAGGCACAAACAATTTTCACTATCCCCAATAGCAAACACAAATTTGCCTACAATTCGACAAAATGGTCTCAACCGCTTAAACCCCCGTAGCCAGCTCTCGCCTCCCCCTCCTCTAGCAAGTTTAGTCTATTTCTCATGCACTCATGAACTGTGAACCATACTAATTTGTTTTGTTCCGATTCCTTGTTCCCTTCTTTTGCAGCTCCTGCTTCCGTCCGCTCTCGTCCGTGTCGTTTGTCGTTCTGACCGTCTCTCCGAGTTTCGTGTTTGGCTCCGCCCACGTCGCGTCCTGGTTGGCTTTGCCTCCTCTTGTTGCCCCCCCCTCCCCAGTTTTGGGCTTCTTTCATGTTGGCCTCCGTCCCTCCTTGCCATTCATTCTGAGCAGAAGCGCCCGCTCGCTATCGCTCGCGATCTATCTTATTTTCGTTCCGCCGGTTCCAACCCTCTTCGGAGGGCGAGCCGACAGGCGCCTGAGACATCGTCTCACCCCACACGACAGTCAAACGCAAACATACTGCTTCCAGTTCCTTATACACCTTAGTACTATTTTTTAAAAAACCATTTGGCAATCACTTTAATTCTTTATATTGTATTATTTTTTAAATTTAAAAATGGGCAAATAACCAATGTGAAAGTGACAACCATATTGTGAACGACAGGAGATGAAGATCTCAGCACGAGATCAGGAGCTCCAGCCCCATCGATTCAACACCTTATCTCATTTCGTTATAATAAATGCAAAAGAATTCGAAAGAAAAAAATAAATTAATATAAATCTTGTTTAGAAACTGTGATTAAATTTATTGTGATATGAAAAAGTTAATAATTTAAAGTGCTTTGCTGAAAAATGCAAACAATTAGAAGTTAGTCACTTAAAGAAAATCTCATATATATTTTTTTATTACACCAATAAAAATAAAATCTTTTTTAGGATCTCATCAGCACATTCTAAGGATAAACACGTGTTTCAATATAGCATAATAATTCTGTCAAAATGAACTCAAAATACTTATATATTGAATACACCATTAAAATAAGATTATTCATGATCTTTCATCAATTCTAAAAAACATAGCATATTTCTTTCAAAATATATTTCTCGAATACTCGTAAAAATAATTAATTACCACACAGCTGCGGGAAAAAGAAATGTTACACTATATGAGTCATCTAAATTGCCAAATGTTTAGGAATGGAAAACATTAATCTCTTAGTTCAAGGTCGATGACGTAACTGAAGAAACGCAAACTTTTCACATGAAATGCAATTCCTTATTAAATTAGATAAAAACTTGAATATTTTACGTACGACTTTCTTAATATTTTAAAATATATACTTGTAGAAAATTTTAATTGATACGATTTCTATACACATAGAAAAATAGTATTTCAGAAAAACACATGATATTTAAAAATATAAATTACTTCATGAAATCGACTACAACAATTTTTTTCATAATCAAATTAACGGTGACTCACGTATTCTTTTAGATTTTTTTCCTTTTGAAGAACAATATAAAAAGTACCTGCTACAGTTGACGACGTGTGATTAATTACTTGAAAACAAACTTCAAAGATCCTGGATGTGTTCACTGGACTTGAACTGGAGTTGTACACTGCAGAAATAACGTGAAGCTCTGACTCCGGGAGTCGCTTTGTTTTATGCACCTAAATGTTAGTATGTTATGAGAGGCAATCCGCATTTTCGATTCAGTCCGCTTGTAAATTAGGCTTGCAGCCAAAAAATAGGGGTTTTTTTTTAAAAGAAGAGAGTTAGAAGGTTATCAACTTATTATTTAGAGAAGATTTTCGAAATCAAATCCCTGGCGATCCCCCCAATTATTTCTGTGGGAGTCCGAATAAATCTTCGAATAAAAATCAGACTCTTCAGAAGGCGGGATTTTAGATTGGCGAGGTGGTTTGTCTAGGGGTAAGTATTTAAGGGTGAGTGATGAATTATTAATTTAATCTAAGTCATTTAAACACAAATACTTCATTTAAGTAAAAGAGAATTTATTTAAAGTTAAAGGGAAATATTTACAAAAGGGGATATTTACAAAGAGAAAGAAATGCAGGAATTAGGTTAATTAAAAGTTGAGTTATACCTTTAGAAGACGGGGAAATAAACCTTTCTCATTCTTGGATGTTAGGACTGGTGGTGCCGCGCTGGGCGCGGAAATGCGGTAAAGACGCGACGCGTTGAACAAGCAGTGGTTAGTTGGCCTCTGCCGAAAAATTATTCAAGCCAGAGCTACGAAAGCTCACTAGATGGCGCTGCTTCGGAATGCAGTAATAAATAAAATTGAGATTTATGGTCCTCTGAAAAGGATATGACTCAACCTTTAAACAAATGTTTCAAAGGGAAAATCCTACATATAATATATAAAATATGATCTAATCTGATTCAGACCAATCTCAATAAGTGAACCGTCTAATTCTCGATTTAAGTAAGCAATCCTATCTTATATTATTCCGTAATGCTACTTGTCTTTATCTGCAATAGGATGCAGCTTGACGGCTAACTTCTAGTCGAACGACACGTAGAACTTTTATCCACGACACGTAGAACTTAGATCTATCTTGCACCACGAACTGCAATAATCATCAACTGCCACAACGCACATCAATTGTCTAACATTCCTTTACATTGCCATACCACTTACTCTAAGATCCTATATTTAAAGTCCGTTTATTTGCATCTCTTCTTCACATCTCGTTTCTTGGATTTGGTTGGAAAAGAGTTGCCATTAATTCTGGCCCAAAGAACCCAAAGGACTTGTTAAAGAAAAGACGCGTAAGACGTCACAAGTGTACATTGAATCAGTCGTAAAGAAGTAAATGCAATATGTTGTTTTAGATTTATAACATCGTTTTATAATTGAGATGATTTACTAATAGAAATGCTAATTTTAACTAAGCCTTTATGTAAGGTATTTATTTTCTCTGTATATAGTCAACTATTATTAATACAGATCTCATGAATTAAGCATTGTCAATTGTTATAGGAATTAAACTGCTTTGTAGAGAACTCGGAGTATCTTGATTATGTTCCATGAATATTCGTCTGTATAGAAGATGAAATATAGGAAAGTGCAGAATGCTCACTTATTTGGTATGTTCAAATTTTATTAATATCGTAAAGTAATCCAAGTAATTGTACTAATTTGCATATATATTTAAGTCGTGCATATTTGTTAAACTGAAGAATATCAATTGCGATTTGTTTTCAATTTATTCTAAATTTAAATTACATTATGAATTTTTTGACTGATTAATATTTATTTATAAATTTTATTTTAAAAAAAATTTTTCTTGCAGAAATTTTTTCCATAAATTGAAGGAATTAGGAATGAAGCCCAGTGTAGTTTAAAGCTGGACGCCAAAGGCCAAGGTTGTTTTGGACAAAAAATTAAAATCTGGTTTTGTTCGTTATTTGTAGATATGTGTGTGTATTTTTCATGTTAATCATCCAATTTATTTCTGCGTTGTGTTTTTTTTTCTGACTTATGTTAGACTTTTCACACAAATTTGTTGCATTGAAAACCTTTTACAGCTTCTGCAGAAATTTAAAAGTATTTTGTGTAAATTTTAAACCAAATTCAGGATCATCTAATTCCTACCTGCATTTAACTCAGAATCGGTTAATAGTTCAAACAGTTCTTGTTCTATTAGTAATACATCCTGAATTTTATTAAAATGGAATTTTGGTTGAGTCATTTTAACCCTTTATCTACCGCATTATGATTTACTGCAGTTTTTTTCATGCAATATTTTTTTTGAATCCCTACATTGAAAATTAAGGGATATTCATAAAAAAATACTCAACTTTAGGAAATTTAATCCGTTAGAGCGAATTAATTAATTAAAGATAATCAGATGTAAAATTAATTATATACACTGCTCACTTAAAATAAATAGTCAAATGATTTTCTAAGGTCTTCATTTACATACAAAAAAAATAAGACACATTTTGACATTAACTATTTTTTTCGAAACAAAAATGATAATCTTCGCAATGCACTGAAAACGCCGTCAGCTGCGAAAGCGCAATTTCTCCTATAAAACTATTCGCCTTCCCCGCTAAAATACTCATCACAGAACCCGTGCTGCCATATACCTTGGAAGAATGGATTTCAAAGAATATTCCTGCTAAGTATCGCCAGAGTATTCGTAAAAATGGTTATTCTATGTAATTTTAAAGTGAGTGGTACTTATAAGTACCGTCGGTAGATAAAGGGTTTACAGGGTAACTCCTTTAATGTTATGGAAAATTTATATATCCTTTTTAATTTTAAATTCTGAAAATATATAAAAAAAATTGTACTAAATATATTAACTTTACTTAGTACTATATGAAATGTAAGATAATATACAAGAGTTCTTGCTTTTTACATTGAGTTATAATTAACTCAAATAATTGAATATTTAACAATTTTGAATTAATATATGAATGCATATATTTCAATTGTCATTAATTAAATCTATAATTGCCACATTTTATTTGAATTCAAAATTCTTCAAATAATTCTTTTGTTGTTGTTGTGGCTAATGCCACCTGTCTGACGTAGTCAGAACGAGGCCCACGAAATTCATCGTGGCAAGGGGCTAGAAGTACGCCTGTCGTTGGCTTATGCCTTGAGCTCCATACAGGTGACAGTACGATTTAGCTCGGAGAAATTCCCTGAAGGGACGATAGATGGCGCCCCCACCTATCTCCACCTCGACAATTTTGCCATGGAATTGAATGGGAGAGAAATATTCTCCAGTCCCCTGCACTCGTGATATAGCCCACAAGACTTTCGGACCCACTGATTTAACGAGCACGTTCTCCGTGTGCACTAGGAGGGTATTTGTTGGCATCGGGCATCGAACCTAGGCCTTCCGGTCTGGAGTCCGATGCTCTATCCACTAGGCTACCCACGGCCCATTCTTTAGTGGTATAGGTATAGGAAAATAAGCACTATGTAATTCAAATAATTACAAATAAACAGTATGTGATTCAAACAATTAAAAATAGAAAAATATGTAACTTAAATAGTAAATAAACACTGTGTAGTTCAAAATAATGGCAAATAAGCAATTTTTTAAATTTCCAATGCCCAAGGTTACAGAAGGCTACTCACTACAAAAAAGGAAGGCTGCTGTGTTAAGTGGATATTCAAACTCAGCAAATAAGCGCTTTGTATTTCAAATACAAATAAAAAAATATGTTTTTTCAATACATGCAAATAATATCATTGTACTATTCAATATGGTTGCAAATTAACATTATATAATCTTAATTTATTGTGATTAATAGTGCATTTATCTTTGTATTATATTTTTTTGAAAAGATGACCAAATAAATTTATTTAAAATATTTTCAAATTTTTTATTTCATTTTATATCAAGAAATTTATTTATATGTTGTACATATAAACTTTCATTAACCAGTTTGTAAAATTCAATCTCAAAAATCTTTTATAAAGAATCCGTCATTGACAGAATTCAAAAGACAACAAACATTACAAAAATAATAAATTTAATTACATGCGTACTACTGATACTCTTTAACAGTACCAGAGAGCTGGTTCATTGACACTGACCAGTCTGTGCTCCTCATAACCACCATCCAAACTTGCTACTTTTCAGTGATTTCCACTTTTAGCAGCCCCCTCGTGGGGAATTTTGACTGTACAAAATTATATACATATTGGAGTTACAATATACAGGAATGAATTTTTTAAAGCCTAAGTTAAAAAATAATTTTTTTTGGCAAAACATATTTATTGAAAAATTAAAAGAATTGGTTTTTAGAATTCCAATAATTTTCATCGTATTCTATTACTTGACGATGAAAAATCTGTCAGTAGATGTCACAAATTATGCAACATGAAAAACAAACTTTACCTAATCTGAAAGAATGCTAAAATTAAATATAACAGATGCATGCAAACAAGTAGAATTGGACAGTTTCAACGAACAAGAGTTTAAATGTCCTATTATAAGAAAGGTATTGAAGAATTATTTTTAAAACATACAGCTACTCTATGAAAACAACGAACCTCATAAAATACTGAAATTCCTACTATGTAAATTCAGGAATAAAGATAAGTCATCCTTTCCTTTCCTTTTATTAATTTGAAAAACAATGTATGCCTAGCCATACATATATAACGACCATTACTGGAAGCTGAAATCCAGCATTAAAGGTATTTATATTCAGAGGTTGACACAATTTCTGTATGAGTAAACGGTTTCATGCGATTACCAGTAATATAACAGACTTCATAGCATGTCTTTGTTATCGCTGTGATATTGCCACTGACAAAACACTTTGTTGCTGTTGCAAAGATTATTCAAGCAAGCCTATTTATCACCTCTTGAAAGATATCTTCGAGGAAAAGTGTCATTGAATGATTCCTGTTTATTGATATTTTTTAAATACAGCACTTTTGTTACAAATCAAACAATTACTGATCCATATTTGTTTTTCACTACAAAATAGTAAACCTCCCAAACGTCTTGAAACGATATATTTTCTTGGAATATTTTTCTCTTGCAAGATATGAAAGATAGATAAAAGTTAGTTCCGCCCAGTGGCGCACACATGAATTTTTCAAGGGGGAATCGAAAGTTCACCATTCTTGTATCATGCTCCTTTTGATTTTGTCGATTTTTGGGAACAAAACACAGTAAAAAACTAATTATTGAATAAATAATTAGCATTAATTAATAAAATTAATCATTAATAACAAATACTTAATTAAATTTTACGTACTATGTTCTTAGAATTATAATCAATCGGGAAAAAATCAAGGGCTTTTGGGGGTCCGGACCCCCCTTGTGTGCGCCACTGGTTTCACCCATATAATTGTTGCTACTCTACTGTTGTCTGTTATTGCTAACCGCAACCGTGTTCCAAATAGAAAACGAATATCTATTCGTACCCGTACGACACTGAACAGTAAAAAGCAAAATTAATTTATTTGATTTCTTGACAAAAAAATTTCTACCAAATATTTAATAGTGTTCTAAAAAAATAAATTTCTCAGAGTATTGGGTCATGGCCGGGCCACTTAAAAAGGTTCGGTGGGCCACAGATTGAGTATCGCTGATTCAATCCATCCAAACTTATGTAATTCCTCCCCCCCCTTGTATATGGGCATTCTTTTTCCACAAGGTACATATAAATGTCTCCAAAAGAGATTGAAAACAATAACTTTTACTATACACAAGTAACATGGTAATTTTTCATCATATGTAGCCTTTGATGTTGTTTCCAATTCTATATAATCACTCGACTTGACCTACAAATCATATAAATTAAGATATTAATATACATATAATATAGTTATTTTTCTATAAACATGATATAATTTATAAATACAATACATATTATAAATTCAGTATACTGATTAAATAGCGATAAAAATTATTGCTAATCCTAATTAGCATAATTAATCTTTATTGGCATAAAATTAAACAAAATTGAAATAATGAAATTTTTTCAAACATTGTGACGGGGCTTTTATCGCGATTTCTATTAATGTTCTCTTGGGGTTTCTTTGGGGCCAGGATGGCAATTCTTTCCAACCAATTCAAGAAGAAGAACGTGGTTATTTAAATTAGGAATCATATATATATTGTAAGTTAACAGTGGAGCGGAGTCTATGTCCGGGTCTCTGAATGTGCAGAAGTGATTGCTAAGTGGGAAGTGAAGTCACTAAGTAGAGAGTTAGCTGTAAAGTGATTTGAGATAAAGTTTAGAAAAATCCTAACATCGTGAAATAGCCTAGCCGTGCCGGTACTGACGAACCAAAAGTGGGTTCGAGGCTAAAAGGAACACTGTCGGATTAAAGCCACATCAGAGCAGATAAAGAACTTAGCTGATTACCTAGGATATACCGGTAAGCTAATTTTATATAAGCTAAAATGAAAGGGCGTGTATTAGTGATAGAGGAATTAATCTATAAAGTTATATTTAGTGGTCAAGTACGCGACTATTTGGTAATACGTATTGCGTCTTCTCATTCTAGATCATTTTATTTAATCATTATTGTTGTGTATTGTGTTTAAGCTGATTCACATTATTTTCAGAGTTAACTCCAATTGTTGCTGTTGTTCTCGTGTCCATGAATAAATGCAGTAGATATCACTAAATTCCGTCGAAAGTCTTGATCACTGCCTCTGCTATTCTGGGAGCATCAGGGCTGTACAGGATTTCCCGCAAAGAGTCCCTCAGAGGGACCATTCCCATTTTTAGTAACTTTGTTGCGACGGTTGGGCATTCCAAGATGTGATTGGGCGTGAGTTGAAGATCTGGGCAGTGTTTGCATTGAACATACGATCTTATCTTGTCTGGGCGAATCTTCATGCCCTTAAGGTGTTCAGTTCTCAATCTGGCAATTGTGGATGTTATAATTCGGGGACAGTCAAATTCCTTAACTAGGGGGTTTTTAAAAGTGTGATTCATAATTCTATGGTTGGCTACTGCATTAGCATCGTCAAGTGTGATGGTGGTGCACTTATGATCGATGTCTCTAGCTTCTTTGGCGAGAGAGAGAGAGAGGCTATATCTGCACATTCATTAACCTCAATGCTGACATGTGCTTGTATCTATTGCAGGATACAGGATTTTCTTTTGCTGTGCAGCTGTTCTAGAAGGGTAATAATATCACCGGAGATGTTGGTCTTTCCGTTTCTTATGGCTTCTATAGCTGATTTAGAATCTGAGAAGATTACTAATCCTTCTGTAGAATCAATAACATGTGGGTCTTGTTGTTATAATATAAGGACCTCTCTAATCGCCATGAGTTCACTTGTGAAGTTCGAGGCGATTATGCCTGTGTTAATTTTGTGTTTGTATAGTTATTACCATCTGTGAGAAGGAGGAGGATTCCGGCCCCTCCATTGCTGAAGGATCTGTCTGAGGAAGCATCGGTGTAGACGATTGCAAAGTTATCTTGAGAGAGTATTTCTATCGTTTCAAGTCCTTTTTGTCTGAGAGTTACAGGGTCTTCTTTTTTGGAACATAGCTGCAACAATTCCAATTCGAAACAGGTGCTCTTTGGTGGGTTTTTGGAATGAGGGGCTCCTGAAAGAACTCCAAGGAGGAATGTTCCAAATTGAGTTCTTTTCTGATTTCACTATCAAGTTGGAGAGTCGAAGATCTTTTGAGCCTTGTAGAAGGCTTCCATGTAACAAACAATCTTCTAGAGATATGATATAGATAGAGATAGATTAACTCCAATTGAAATAATTATTGGCGTTTTTTTCTTAAAATTGATTCCCTCTGTTGTCGTAAAATATGAATAAGCCCACTTCTAAGTTATATATTTCAAAAATTCTAGTTGAGCCTCTGTAGAGAGGTCTGAGCTATATACAGGCAAAATATTATTGTAATAGAAGCTTTTTTCACAAAAGGAGAACATTTGGGAAAAAAATTATTCTAAGTTAATTTTTTGCCAAAATATTGTATTTAAATAAATATTTTTTTGTCACAATGTCCTTAAAACAATTTTATGCATATATTCTAATCTAAGTGACACTAAATATCATGAAAATTATCCATTTATGCGCTTTTGCAAAATCGCGGTTCCGAACGTAGTCGGATACCTTAAAGGCTTGCCCATTATCCCAAGCTCACCAGCCACGCGAAGAATAACACCAGTCGTCAGTCAGCCAGTGGCGTAGACAGACCTCGCTGATGGAGGGAGGGGTTAGATTCTAAACAAGTAATATAAAAAAATAAAAATTCTAAGTCAATTTTTCTATTTAGATCAACAAAAATTTTTTTTATTTTAGCTACTTTTTATTAAATAGTTACAATTAATATAAATATGTATATACATATGACGGAATCACAACATTAAGTGGTAATTAATTTTTATTAATTATCATTAAAGTATCGTATTGTCATCCAAAACAATGGTGTATATAAAATTTCGGTTCAACTGAATGCTTTAAAACGTGAGAAAAAAATCTTTTTAAAGTTTTGACCCAAGTCGCTAAAAATGAAACAAACGTGGTATCATTATCTACCTGTATCTGTATTTTTTTTAATAATTCGTTTAAGTTAACCAATTTTAATTAATTATAATTAAATTGTCGCATTTTTACCCAAAACAATAGTGTATAGGAAATTGCAACTCAAACGAGTGCTTAAAAATGTGAGAAAAAAAAACCCTTTTCATGTTTTGACACAAATCGCCAAAATGGTCGAAAAGTCGCCAAAAATGATGCCAACGTGACTGTATTTGTAATACTTTGAATAATTAGTTTTAATCAATTAATTTTTATTAATTATAATTAAATTACTGTATTGTTATCCGAAGTAATCATGTATATAAAATTTCAGCTCAATGGAGCGTTTTAAAAGGTATTTTATAAACGATTGAAAATTCCACGAAAATAAATAAATATATAAAGGTATGAGCTAATAGTAGGAATTGAAAAATATGTAGACGTAAGTTTGAAGGGGTAATCTCTATGGTGAAGATTAAAAATCTGTGTTGGGGTGTATGGGCAGGGATGAGCCCCTAAACTTTCCTTTTGTATACACCACTGCTGCAGTCACCAATTATTTACACACACACACACACCAATTTTTCCAAAAAAAAAACATTTTATGTGATTTTTTACTCGATTATTGATTCTAATCAAACAGTGTGTGAGGAAACTAACCAAATAATTTGTATGTGCCGACTTAAAACCAAAACATGAAATGATTATTACTTAGAGAGAACAGGCCTTAAATATCCTTCAGTATAACAACCAATTTACAATTCAGTCTAAAGCTCAAGCAATATGTGATTTTGCCCATACTTCTACAATAAAAAAACCAGCTCTTTTATTTTTTTCTGAACTAAAAGAGTGCACAATTTTCTTCATAAATTCTTTCCCATTTTTGAACTACACAAGACGATAAAATAATAATACAAAAAAAAAGCACGACTTTAGGTGCAAACAGTATTCGAACAACTGTCAGAAAAAGTTAACAAGAGCTCTTTCAGTTAATAGTTGGTTTATTTTTGGCTTTTGAGATATTAAAGTTATTTCCGATGAAAAGGTGAATGTGCATTCATAAAAAATCAGTAGAAATATCTAATGTAGACCGATTAGATTGCTGCAGATGGCAACATATTATCCTTCGAAATAGAACGGGATGGGGGGGGGGAGATGATAATTCTTTCTTCAGTAAACTTTGGGAATTATCTAAAACATTTGTATTGAAACAAATTGTACCATTTGAGTAACTGAAATCTCTAGAAGATGATTATCACTCCGAAACTCTTTTGTGGCCGCAGTAGCCGAGTGGTCAAGCGGATCGTGGCTGGCCTTGTCACGAGTTCGAGCTCAGTACCACTAAAGACCCGTTGTGTAGGGAGCGATGCACGTTAAATCTGTCGAGAGCTCAAACATCCTCCCGTTGGTGTGGCATGATAGTTAGGAGAGGGGGTACCAGCTCAGGTGTCGTTCAAGTCACTTGATCATGGTTCTAAATTACGTGGTCCTCGCCAAAAGCCCTCGTGTAGCTAAACAGTGCGATGTTAAAATTCACTCACTCCGAAACTCTTTTGCAAATTTTACTTACTGCATAAGGATAAAATATAGCGCCTTGTGCCTATATAAATGCTTTAAATATGTTCCGCTAATTTGTAAAACAATTCTATCCAAGCTAAACTAAACTCAGAGGCGCAACAGTCCATGAGGGTCAAGGCCTACTGTGCCCATCTCAGTTTTCATGAACTTGGGTACTGAGGTGCATGAAAACTGGCCAGGTGGTCAATCTGACGAGAAACCCCTAGTGTTTAGTTCCCAAGTAAGCTTGGAACTCATATAACGGCCCACTGAAGGGATGAATCGATCTTGCCAAGCCAGGGGTTTTGAACCCCAGACCTGTGGAGTGGAAGTGCGATACGCTACCACTCACAATTCCATTCATTATATATAGTTTACATATTTTGTCCTCTCCTATTGGAAACTAACAGAGAAAAACCTAGAGTTGATCTTCATTGTAACTTTGTGATTAGCCCCTTGATTTCTCTTTCAAAAAATTAATTTGGTCGAAATATTGTGTACGAAAGCAATGTGAATAGTATCATTCAAAATCAGAAATCCTTCAAACAATAAGAATATTTTGAGGAAGTTCCTAATACTTTTTCCCTAGAAAACTATTTAGTGTTGCTGTTTCTGATACCACCTGATCGTTGACGTCAGATCGCGGCCCGCGAAATCCATCGTGGCAAGGGGATAATTTTACGTCTGTCGTTAGAAGCTGCTTTGAACACCATACAGGTGACTATACGATTTGGCTTTGTTCTACTTTAATTCTACCGGAAAACACTCTGGAGGGGCCTCCCTCATCTCTTTTCCTTCCACCAACCTCTCGAGTGGAAGTGCGGTTCGGTGAACATTTAGAGTGCTCCCATGGCGCACACAGGAACTATACATTTACAAACATCCATGCTTTCACCGGGACTCGAACCCAGACCCTTCAATATTTTTGAACATTTTTTTAAAAATATTCTTAAGGTATCCGACTACGTTTGGAACCGTGATTTTTCAAAAGCGTATAAATGGATAGTATTTATGATATTTAGGGTCACTTAGATTAGAAAACGTATATAAAATTGTTTTAAGAATATGATTACAATAAAAAGTTATTTAAGTACAATATTTTGCAAAAAATGAACATAGAATGACCCATTTTCAAAATATTCTCCTTTTGTAAAAAATGCTTCTATTATAATAATATTTTGCCTGTGTATAGCTCAGAGCTCTGTACAGAGGCTCAACTAGAATTTTTGAAACATATAACTTAGAAGTGGATTTTTCCATTTTTTACTACAACAGAGGGGAGAAATTTTAAGAAAAAAACTCCGATAAAATTATTTCAATTGGTTGTAACTGTGAAAATAATGTGAATTTTTCAAAAATCATAGTTCAAACTCTTTGGGGAAGTCTTTACTTTATATAAGCGAAATATTATTATTTTAGAAGCATTTTTTATAAAAGGAGAACATTTTGAGAAAAAAGGTTATTCTAAATTAATTTTTTGCCAAAATATTGCATTTAAATAATTTTTTTTGTCAAAATGTCCTTAAAACAATTTTATGCATTTATTCTAATCTAAGTGATACTAAATATCATGAAAATGATCCATTTATGCGTTCCGAACGTAATCGGATACCTTAAAGGATTTTCTATTTCTCACGGTTTAAAGCATTCTGCTTTAAAACGTGAATTCTGCAAAGTTGTGAGGCGTATTATGAAACAAAGTATTTTTTTAAAACAATAAAACTCGAAAAAAATTAACAGATTTTATGAGTAATTAAATATAAGGATGCATGTGGTAATGTATGTTTAGAATTTCTAGTTGTAAAATAATGTATGTTTAGCATTATTTGCATGCTTTAAATCAGAAAATGTCCTTAAAATTCATTAATTTAATATATTCCTTATTCATTAATTTAATAATTCAGTATATTCCTATACATTCTTTTTTAATGTTTTCCTTTCTTTCGTTTTTTTTTATCTTACCCATTAAAAAGTAGTTATTAATTTATTAAAAAGTGTGAATATAATTAAATTATTAATGCACAGTGTTTATGAATTAAAAATTTGTTTTATGTAGTTTGTAAAGTATATTGAAAGGTGAACCTCTACTTCAGTGGCGTAACGTAGAACATTTGGGTCCCCCTGCAAAGTCAGGTTTTGGGGCCCCACGTTGAATTTTACAAAGGGATCACTTGCATCAGTCAGGCTTTGGGCCCCTTAGAGCCCTATGCAGGGGTGCACGTTACGCTACTGCCCTACTTAACGAATTTTCCATACAACGAACTTTTTTTCCGAATTTAGCGACTTCGTTAAATATAGGTCCGACATGTAGATGAACGGTAATTCATCGCAAAAAAAATTTAAACATGCTCCGTCATATTTCGAATTTATTATACAATATTCCTTTTTTTTTAAATCACATATATATAGCAAATATAGAATTTACTAAAGGAAATTTATCGTGTCTTTCTTTATCTACAATTTGAAAGCATGTTTCGAACAGATGTTTAAAATGCCTCCGATTTCCTGTGTATGTTCCGAAACGATTAGTCTTCAATTTCCTTATCAAAGTCCAGAATGCGAAAAAGAGAACGAAAAAAAAAATCCCAAGAGTAGAAACGAGCATTACAAAACACGATTCCCAAACGTGACGAAAGGATTTGCTTAGAATTTTCAGTCAGTCTCCCTGCTGAATTGCAACCTTGACTAACTTCCGAAACGTGCAATCATATGTTTGTGATGGTACTCCTCTCATTGCTCGTTTCAGCACCTGCAACTTACTCAAACACTCATTACTTTTGTATGTAGAACGAGTGAGTAGTTTCTCCTCAAAGTGTTTCTGAAAAATACGTACACAACTTGAGTAGGGACTTCTTTCTTTAAGGTTTTTGTTTTCCTCTGCCGTGACACAGGATGGAAGTCAAGTTCGTCGGAATTTGCTTTATTTTTTTCTTGCACTGCTTTACCGAAGTGATAGCTGGTAAAAAATTAATCGTAATCTTAATTGATGGTGTGAGATGGGACTACATAAACGATTCGAGTTTAAAGGGATTTCGACAAATTATCGATAGCGGAGTCAAAGCCCCTTATGTGATACCCATATTTCCCTCTTTGTCTTATCCGAATTGGCAGTCTTTAGTTACAGGTAAGGTAATTGATATATCTATCTATTTACTTAAAACTTATATTTTATTACGGGGACATGGTACGATTTATAAAAAATTCTTTGATTTAATGGTTTTTACAATGTTTTTTTTTTTGCTTGTAATCTATCTATGTGGATTAGTGCATATAGAAATGCTTTTGTGTCCTAAATGCTACAAAAGCTAAACCATTAATTTTTCAAAGTAAAATTTAAAAATTAATGATTTTAAAATGCTATTCCTCTTACAGTAATTGGTGTAAACATGTTAAATTTGATTTAGAAAAGAAGTACCTCTATGTACAACAAAAGGTGAGGGTTTTTTGCTAATATGCTAATATTCGTAAAATACTTGTTTTTATGAATGCTTATTGAAAATTTTCCTTGAAAAATGAATAAATTTTAAAATCAACAGTTTTTAAATAAATAAGTATAGTTTTGAGATTCAAAAATGCATGCCAACTTTTGGTACATGTACTAATAATAATAGGTGGAAAAATATCAAAGTATTTGGTACGATAGAAAAAAAAAGCCTTAGCATTTTAAATGAAGATAAACCAGTTATTTTTTTCTATTTGAGATAAATCGGATTAAATGTTTGCCATTGGGATGTGAATAAAAACAAATATAAAAGTTGTCATAACTCTAAATTATTTTTTTAACTTAGAGCCTCCAAATTTTGTGAGATTCTAGAAAGTTATATAAAAAAATAATTTAGGCTGAATGTTTTTTTTTTATTTTTGAACGCATTTTGTCAATTGAATCGTATTGTGTCCCTTTAATTCAAAATAAATTTTATTTCTGACTTTGGAATATATTGATTCTTTTACGTTTGGTATTGTTTTGCTTGACTAAATGTATGTAAATCATCTAATCATGATTTATACATTTTTTATTGTGACTATTATATGTTTTGTTTTTAAAATCACGATAGTTAAAATAATATAAATTATTTTTCCATGTGTGTATAAAAGTTTTTTTGATAAATCCATTAAATTTTTTCTTGTCATATTTATTAAAAAGATTTATATTATCATATTTTTTTCTTTCTTTGTAAATAACAATTTGAGAAGAAGATGCATTAAAAAAAACTTTTTAAAAAAATAAGATTTAAGGTTTTGCTTTTTTGTGTGGTATAAATGAAGAAATATTCGTTAGAACAGCAACTTTACTAAATATAATTTGTTAGACATAAATTTCAATTTTTCTCTAATTTTTCGAAAGCATTATTTATATAACAAACAAACACTTGAAAGTATTTATACACTTCTTCATGGATCTCGGTCATTGCTTTTTATCGTACATTACGTTTTAAAGGTGTTTGTTTTGCTACATGTTTATCTCAATCTTATACATTTTTCCTTGTTATGAAAAATAAAATGTTTTTTTTTCATTTCTCTGAACATATTTCAATAATTTAACATGTCTCAAATGTTATTTTTATAGCCTTTATTAATTCATGCATTTTTTCCTTTGAAATTTTTGTATGCTTGTGAATACGATATAAATGTGTGTTCTTATATGTGACGAATCTGTACGGAACCTTTCCACTAATCTTCTCAGGCGTCTTTCTGGGGAATATAAATTCGCGTTTATATATATTTCCAATCAACTCCAAAAAGAAGTATGGGATATTTAAATTAGATAAGGTATTTAAGTTGAGGGTTGCGAGATAGCAAGATAGATTATGGTAGGCTATTGAGCCAATAACGTTAAATGCAAAACTAGAAGATTCAAATAGATTAGATTCGTGAAGACGTCGTGCTGCTAGACGTACCAGAAAGCTGATATAAGCCAGCGGTAAATATAATTCACTTACGCTTAAAGTAAGCGTCAGTTTGAGCTACTTAAAGTTAATGACAGTTAAGAATTCGAATACGTGTGTTTCTCGGATCTCCTATTTCGGTAAACCTTGCTTGAGTTGAGCTAGATTAGTAATTAATTGTATTCTTAGTAATTTAATTTAATATAAAGGCAAATCCCTTTAAACGACGTAACAGTATTGTATTATATGTTATCAGAGATTTTTGAGGAAATTATAACAAAATAAATAATATTATTATTCAAAATGGCTCTTGGTGGTTCTTTGCCTCAAATTAATCTTGGTGTTCAAGGTGTGACCCAGGGGGGTCATCACATATATTACTACCACACACTTCAAAGCAAAAAAAAAACAACTTTTGTGTAAGAATGAATAAAATAATTGTTAAACAAATTTATTTTTTTCATTCGTTTTCAAAACACTTTTTCTCAAACGTAACTATGGTTATTATGGTTCCTCGTTATTATAAGTTAACTATTAAACTTAAAAAGGTCAAACATAGAGATTTGGAGTTTTAAAAAAGCGTTTTTTTTAATATTTAAATTTTAAAAAATAATACGATTATCAGCTATGAAAATCATTTTAAATATTTATTTATTTTTGAGTCTTGGTTAAAATATGAAGTTTTTGAAAAGATATAAATTGGGATTTTTAAAAATCATAAATAAATATAATATTTATCTTTTCTGACATTTATTATTATTTTTAAACAAATTTTGTAAAGAACTAACAAAAATTGTTGGACGTTCTTTAAATTTTTTATCTGTTGTTTTATTTGGCTTTTGAAACCGATTTTTATTACTATACTTAGTGTTTAGCCCTTATGAACTTAGCTTACAAACATTGTACTAAGTACAAATTATTAATTGTTTTATTTTGTAGACAGATATCTTATTAGTAAAAATGATAACTTACATAAAATCGGGACACAACTTCTTTATTATGCGGAAGTTAAAATTTATGTAACATTTTTGTTATAATATTTGTATTTAAACATATTTCTTTTACTATTGGGACATTTCGTTTGAAGACCCACCCACCACACCCCCACGTAGAATCTGTATTAACTAACACATTTAGGAAATGTACCATTTTATCTTAATAAAAATTATGGCGGAAGTATACTACAAGACTATTCATAACCAATCTGCTTAGAATTGAATTTTAATATTTTGAAAAACATCTTAATTCACGAGATAATGAAATCTGTTTGCATTATAAATGCAGTTGAAACTTCATTTATGAGGATGTCATATGTGAGCATATACTGACACACACAAAATATGTTATAAATCATAAAAATGTTTAGATTCCTGTATCAAATAATTGATTGTTAAGAAAAACAAATTTCTTTAACTTCTGTTTGAGAATAGTTCAGTGGCGTAACGTACATCCCCGCAACCCCCGCATCGCGGGGGCAGGGTTCTAAGGGGCCCAAAGCCTGACTGACGCAAGTGCCTACACTTTTTAAATTTCAGCGTGGGGGCCCAAAACTTGACTTTGCAGGGGGGCCCAAATGTTCTCCGTTACGCCACTGGAATAGTTCATAAAAGCTTAATCGTTAAATTTTATTAAAATTATTTAACTTTTTTTTACCTAATGGTTACCTACAAACAGGGGCGTTGCTACCACCGTATCAATGATACGGGGTCCCCAAGCTACAAGGGCCCCAATATGTGTATCTACAGTCCCACTAACAGGGTTCTCATATCTAAAAAAGGGCCCACTCAGAACTAGCTACGCCAGGGCTTACAAACTTTCTTGCAAAAAGTAATTTTTTTATGACTATATTAACTCAAAATTTTAATGGCATAATTACCAGTTAAATCCTATCACAAGCAAACACATAGTTATTTCATTTGTTTTATTAAACTGTGCCATATTCCTATATAAGTTAATTAGTTCAGAACCAAACGTATTCTACTTAAGTACAATTTTGCGAGTGATAATAAATTAGAAAGATATTTTTTATGACAGAACAAAAGCTGGTTGAGCAGCTTTAAAATTCGTTCGAATTGAGGGAATTAAATCATGTGAATTGATCAAATAAAAATTACGTAAAATAAAGTCTGTACTCTAAAAGTGTGTGTATATCTCTATTTAATCTCGTATTTAGTCTCACACACCCATTATATATTATACATTATATACAGTGGCGTTGGAGAATATTAGCCCCTCCTCCCCCCTGCAAAGTCAGGTTTTGGGCCCCAGTCGGATTTCACAAAGGATTGCAACTTGTTGTTAGTTAGGCTTTGGGCCCCTCTGAAACACTGCCCCTGCAATGCGGGGGATTGAGGGAGTATACGTTTCGTCCCTGATTATATATCCGTAGTTAAAAGTATTGAAAATGTATGCCTAATGAGTCAAATTCACGACGGTCACGTAATATCGACAATCGCGTGTTCTCCATGGAATTCAAAACTGACATTAAACTATATAACTTGTACTTTTTATAATGAAAATCATCAAAAAGATTTTAAAATTAAAATATATATATTTTTTTACATGTACTTTTAAATTTAGTGTATTTTGCTTACTTATGTTAGCTATTATTATTCACAAATGTATATTTAAAAGAAAGAGCAAAAGTTGGTAATAGTGAAATGTATGAACTGATTAGCTGGGAACACATGATTGCATTTATCATGTGACTAAGACATCATATGAATTTAGCCCTTTTAATTAACTACATATGAAGATGAGCTTAATAATTACGAACAAGAATTCTATGATCAAAACGATATTTCAGCTAATTTATTATTTTTCCACATCAAGACCAGTGAAGAGTTTCGTTGAATGTATTGTGAACTAACTCCCAACACGACGAATGTTAGGTGGAAGTAGCTTCTTCTAAAAAGCAACAAGTTTCAACCAATGCTCAGTGAGGAGAATGTAGAGGCCCGCGAGAATGTTTAAAATTCTTAAGTGGAACTGTTTTCTTAAATCAGTTACAGTTATAATACATGCTCACTTTTTTATTAGATAAACAGAAAATCATATTTGTGATGAACAAATATTTTATATTCTAAAATAGAAGTGTTGCAATATTAAAAAGCTCGCATTAAAAAGCACATTAAAGAGCGATGTTATATATTTTGGACTAAAAAAACAACAAAAACATTGTGGCAAAATAAAGTTTTGCAATTATTTTTTAAACCTAATTTCCATTACTTGGAATTACTAATACTTTTTTCTACAAATAAACGAAATCCATCCTGTTATATATTCATATTCAAGTGTATTGTGCTATAAAATATCTAGAACTGACAGCTGTGATAATTTTTAGCCACGGTGTCAAGTGAAGTGTAAAGCAATGGAATTGGAACCTCATTCTTTTTCCGCCTTCCCCAGATCCAGTTCAGTTTAACGTGCAACAATACCTGCTACAGCAGACAATTGATCTTTAGTAGAATAATCAAAACTCGAATTTATATCTCCGTTTATAATTCGTCACTCGAGAATGTGTTTACTCATTTTTACAACATGCTCGTGGAGATGCAGCTGCATAATCATGAATACCTTGTTAGAGATTTAAAATCTAATTTTGTTCACAAATCACCTTTTGCTAAAAATTACCTGAATTAAAAATAATGGAAAGTGTGATGCATTTCTAGTTATTATATGAGCCGTTTTCTTTGGAAGTGGCGTAAGTCCATTTTTGACAAAAAGTTAGTTATTGATGACATTGAATGCAATCTGCTGTAAGCTTTTTTTTAAAAATCTATAAACAATTTTTCAAAATTTTTATCATTTTATGAATAAAAATTTACGTAGTTAATGAAAATACAAACATAGAAAGTGCTGAAAGTCCACTTTCTTCAAAAACATAATCTGTATTTAGTTTTAAAAAAATTATACTACATAATTTCTCTCAACTTCATCTTTTAGCTGTTATCGCATAAAAATTTCCGTTCTCTCAGTGGAATTTTGGTATTTCCCCGGTTTATTGCAGAGTATAAAACTTGAGTGTTTTGGTTGTTCACTTAAGGTATCCGACTACGTTCGAAACCGTGATATTAAAAAAGCGCATAAATGGATAATTTTCATGATATTTAGTGTCACTCATATTAGAATACACGCATAAAATCGTTTTAAGGACATTTTGACAAAAAAAATTGATTTAAATATAATATTTTGGCAAAAAATTAACTTAGAATAATCTTTTTTCAAAATGTTGTTCTTTTGTGATAAATGGTTCGATTATAATAATATTTTGCCTGTATATAGCTCAGACCTTTCTACAGAGGTTCAACAAGAATTTTTGAAAAATTCACATTATTTTCAGAGTTACCACAAATTGAAATAATTATTGGCGTTTTTTTTTCTTAAAATTGCTTCCCTCTGTTGTCGTAAAATATGGATAAAACCATTTTTAAGTCATATATTTCAAAAATTCTAGTTGAGCCTCTGTAGAGAGGTCTGAGCTATATACAGGCAAAATATTATTATAATAGAAGCATTTTTCACAAAAGGAGAACATTTGGAAAAAAGATTATTCTAAGTAAATTTTTTGCCAAAATATTGTATTTAAATAAATATTTTTTTGTCGCAATGTCCTTAAAAAGTTTTATGCATATATTCTAATCTAAGTGACACTAAATATCATGAAAATTATCCATTTATGCGCTTTTTCAAAATCACAGTTCCGAACGTAGTCGGATACCTTAACTTGAAAATAATTTAAATGACATTACTTGAAGAAATATTGAAATAAAGGCTTTTTTTTTGTATAAATTTGATAAAAATTTCATAAAAAAATTGGTTTGATTCATTTGAGATCCCATATTTAATGTTTCGTTAATGTATGATTTTCATATTTTGTTAATTTTGAAAGTGGTTGTGAGACCATTTAAAATCATCAACAGTAAGAATTTCTTTTAAGTAATACTTTAAAAATAATCACGTTATAAAATTAAATCAATTTAATGTTTAAAAAACATAAAAAGAACGCATTAACACACACACACGTACCAATATTTTTCAAACCATTCAAATACCACCACTTTCAAAGAAAACAGCTCGTATGTACTTAGTGCATATAGATTAGTGTATATAGCCGAAATATTAAAAAAAATGAAAAAAGAACGTTACTAGAAACATAAACGGAAAATAAGAAAAGAAAAACGGAAAGCAAATAAAAAATAGAAGAATCTCTAATCTCCGATATATTTGAATGTAATAATACTGATGAATAATAATTATTCTTTTTTCTGCTTCTTGGAAACAATTGTCAATACGTTTTGCTGGGAATGTTGACAATTTCCGCGTCCTTGGCATCTAAATCACGTTTTTTACAAAAAGAAAAATAACATTTTTTTCACGAGCATTCATCTTATGTTTTGATTTTTTATTGCATTTTAACAAGTAAACATTACTGAAGAAAAATGGTTTGTCACATTCCACTTGTTGACGAAATAGCGACATATCATTTTATACAACAATGTATGAATTTTTACATGCGTTATATATATATATATCCGTTTAATATCAGTTAATGTGTTTTAAATTACAATCAAAGCATTGCAATAAAATAGAAAAGAAATAAATATACTGGGAGGATTCTAATAAAAGTTTATAAATATTAAATAAGTTTTTTTATAAGTAATAAAGTTTAAGTTTTTTTTATTTCTAATGGGCTGCGGATTGGAGTTTTTCCCCTACAGACCTAGTACATTCCCCGGAAGTTGGTGTCTCTTTTTAGTTCGGCACCATATAAGTGGATACCAATCACCGCAGGTAATTTTGACGCCCAGTTTCCTCCCCAGAGGGAGGCACCTTTGCTCTGACGATGCAACCCTGTAGTATAGTGGTTCCTATGAAAGCCCGTAACAGCCTCCTGAATAAAGTAATCATTTTGGTCTAGTGGTATGTTACGTGCTTACGAATCAGAAGGTTCCGTAGTTCCAATCTGCCGCATATTGTATAAAGCTTCAAAGTAGTCATATCATTCAGTTTATTAGGATATACATAAATAATTTTGAGCGATATGTAACTGTAATCCATTCATTTTTCCTCACTTGTTTATAAAAATATTAAATATACTCGTTATTTCACATTTGAAACTTTAATTTTTGTATTAAATTTAAACCTTTGCTGGCTTTTTTTTATTGTTAAATGAAAAAAATCCCTGAGAAAAGTGAAAACATTTCGATTTTTGACATAATCCTCAAATATTTATCTACTGGTAAGAGGTTAATTAACCCTAACTGTATCTGTTAAAACATAACTCAAATTTGATCTATCGGGCGCCAGCGTATGAGCACTTATGCCCAAAATTAGAACATTATTCTTTTTATCATAGAGGTCACTTCCTATACCACCACAATTTCTCTAAATTATCCTTTAAAAATAAGAGTTACATGCAGGGGACGTCTTAAGATTTCTTGAGGCCCTGGGCCCTACTCAAATGCACGCCTTGAGCCCCTACACAAATGTAGGCCCCACCTATGAATCTTAAATGGGGACAGTACAGAGCATACGTTGTCAAATCCTCGTACAAACAATACCCGAAACAAATTAATGTGCATGGCTTACAATCGCACAAACCGACTGCAGTCTTTAGACTGAATGAGTAATGATGGTAGGTATTGGCCTATGCGTGTGGACGACGATCATCACATGTAGCTAGTTGACAAATCGTTCGCAATTCCTTAAGACGCCCTTGGATACAGGCTCTTTTCTTATTCCTTTCGTGTATTAGAAATAAGTGTAAAAACATATATTTTTCAATAATGTGAGCTATTTGTCAAGTGACGGTCCTCCTTTTATAGATTCTGTCCTTCCTCGAAAGTGGCCTCCTTTTCAATATTTTAAAAAACTCATCTGTTAATCTCTATTCAGAGATGAACCACAAACACGTTTCCAATGTATCGAAGAATGGTCTGAAACAAATATCACAGGAAGTAACAGTTTTCAATGGCGTTTTTTTTTTTTTACTTCATCACAAGTAAATTGGGCAGGTATAGAAAACAGTGTTGATTTTTTTTTATCAAAAGCAATGCCTGATATTAAAATCGTTGACAATGGTTTGTTTGATGAAATCGGAAGACTGAATGTACGTTTAAATTATAATAAATTAAAAACAATTGGAGCATCATCATGCTGAAATTGATAAAAGATGGGTGGAAATACTTAACCATTTCAAAACTGAACACTTTCCAAATGATAATTTAGTTATTCGTGCTGAATTTACGTTGTGCTGCCCTGGAACTAATGCAGAAGTTGAAAAAAAGTTTTTTCAGTTGGAAATGATTTTTGGGAAAAGTGAGAAATAAAACTGAATGTTACTATTTTAGCTACAATACTTACCGTAAAATTCAGTAAGAAAGATGTTTTTTTTTGCTCCGAAATTTTCAAAGTATTAGAAAATGACATATTGACAAAACAATCATTCAATGGGAAAATACTCGTTCATATAAATAATTATAATGAATGCTAGTGTAATTAGTGTATTTTTATTTAAATTAATAAAATGTTTCATGTATTTACGTTGTAACCTGTTCGAAATTTTTCGTACGCGCGCGTCCTTCTGAAAAAAACCGGTCACCTTACTATTAGGAATGAGAAAATTTATAATCAAAAATCCAACCCAAAATCCCTTGTTTTGAAATCCCTTGCTTGTAAGTGACTCAGAATAAATGATCTGTTATTTTTAATAAGTTATTCGCTGTATAAATAAGGATTTCCTGAATGCTGATGAGGCGTTCCGTTGCAAAATTAATATCAGAAACAGCAACGTGTTTCGTCAGCGAAAATTCCATAATATTAGGGTTTTAACACCAACAAAAAGTGAAATGTAATATTGACTTTCGATTTCGGAAATATTTTTATATTTAGAGAAGCTTATATTAAACTGTTATTATTTAAATTTATAAAAACAAAAAAAGTAATATAAAAAAAAATTTAAAGTCAATTCCTACTTAGATCAACAAAGGAAAATTTTATTTTTTAGCTACTTTTTATTAAGTAGTTACAATTGATATAAATATGTACATACATATGACAGTATCACAACATTAAGGGGTAATTAATTTTTATTAATTATCATTGAAGTATCGTATTGTCATCCAAAACAATCGTGTATATAAAATTTCAGTTCAACTGAATACTTTAAAACGTGAGGGAAAAAAACCTTTTCAAGTTTTGACATAAGTCGCCAAAATGATGCCAACGTGGCTGTATTTGTAATTCTTTGAATAATTAGTTTTAATCAATTAATTTTTATTAATTATAATTTAATTTTTGTATTGTCAACCAAAATAATCACGTATATAAAATTTCAGCTCAATGGAGTGCTTTAAAATGTATTTTATTAACAATTGAAAATTCCACCATAAATAATACTTTTTGTAAATTTTGTTGTAATAAACATTAAATGATATTTTAAAGAAAAATTAGTTACAAAAAGTTTTATACAAGGACATACAATATGTTATAAATAAAATATTGTATAAATTATTATAATAATACATAAAATTAATGTTAAAATAATGTTAATATGTTAGTTTTGTATAACATACTTTTTTTTTGTCAGATACGTGTTTAAATAATTTACTAAACACAGTGGAATGAAAAACGTTAAAATTAAAATAAAATATCAAAATGTTTTTATCATATTGTTTTTTTTTTTTTTTAAATGTTTTTTTCAGTACATGTATGCATATATATCTAGGCTTTCCCCCATACTGTTTTTTTATAACTTATAAATATTTATATGTTTAATCAAACATTCAAACGTTCAGAAAAAAGCAGTCGTTTCATTAGCTATCTGTAAATTTTTCTTTCATTTATTATTTATGGAAATTTGATTTTAATAAAATATATATATGTTTTTTTAAAGGATTATTTCTATCATTTCATTACTAAATTAAAAATTAATTAAATCTGGTTTAATTAAATGGAAAGTATATTTGGCTTAAACTGTTATTTACTGTACACGGGCAAAGCATCCTTTAGAAATAATTGAAATGAATATTTTGTAAGTCTTTTAAACTGTTTTTCGCTAGTACTTTGAAATTTTAAGAAAAATAACCTTTTTTTTTTGTAAGCGCAATATATAAGTACGATATATATAATTTACAATGGATATTGCAGCATGAGCTCAATTCATAACGGTCAAATGATAAAGACAAACACGTGTTCTCCATTGAATTCAAAATAGAAATTGAACTAATTGTACTTGTTGATCTCTTTGTAAAACCTGGATAAAATTTAAAATTTTATAAATGAGTAAAAGTGTGTTCAAATGTTATAAAAATATAAATTTCTCTCTCTCTCATCAAAAGATTTTAAAATTAAAAAAATCTTATTTTATACATGTATTTTTAAATAAAATACATTTTGTCTTCTTATGTGCATTATTGTTGTTGACAAATTTGTATTTTTTAAGAGAATGTTTCTGAAAAGATCAAAAATTGGCAACAATGAAGCGCATCAACCGATTAGCTGGAAACACATGATTGCTTTTATCATGGGACTATGAAGTCACATGGAATTTTGAACTGATTGGCTAAAAACACGTGGTTATCATTATCATGTGACAATGACGTCCCATGAATTGAGCCCATTGTGAAAGTGATTAATTTAAACAGCACTGCATTCTCATAGCGTATACAATATTTGATACAAAATAGCAACAGCAGTTTGGAAATAAAGGTAATCTTGAGATCTTCTATAGGTTTTAAATTATGCTTCTTATATAGTTTTAAAAAATAATTATTAGAAAAAGAAATGATTGAATAACATCCAATAAAAAATTTCATAAATGAGTATATACTAAAAAATGGAACGTTTGTTATTTGTAGTTTTGTTGGTATAATTTAATATAAGAAGTTTTTACACTGTAAATATATAAAAAGCAAAGACATTTTTTAATTATCAGCATTAGTTTTAGTTCTTTAAGTGGCAATTAAATTAAAATTAATCGATTGATTTTTTTTAAAATTTTAGTATCACGCGCTTTTTTTTTTTAGGAATTAATGAATTAGCCATTTTGATTTTGAAATGTATTTTTTACTGCAAACTTCCTTAGCACATTTTTAAAAAAAAAACTGACTGAAGGCAATTCTTCTACACAGAAATAAAAAAAAAGAACACCACAAAACAATAATAAACATCATAAGTATTTGTTAAATTATCTACATTTGAAGTATGAAGAGTTTGGAGGCCTTTTTTTTAAAACTTTGAAGTTTATTTGTTGCCAGATCCAACCATGTTTTTAACAAACTAGTGTAGTTCTAAAGTTCGTATATTGTAGTTGTTGTTAGCGTGTCCATGATGTGCAGATGGATAAAAAGGATGCTATAGATCACTCCGAAGCTGTCGAAGACAGTTTTGGCAACCTCTCAACAGCTTTATCAGAGAAGATCACATCTTCTGGGTCTTCTGGGCTGATCTTGAAAAGCTTGGCTTGAATTGCTGGGCAGCTGAGGGCATGTTGTAGAGATAGTTGAGCATTAGGGCAATTTTGGCAATGATTTTTGTAACTTCTTTTTCCGTCAGTTGGGATTTTTATTCCTTTTACATGCTTTGTTCTGAATCTGGTTATTATCGATGCTATTGTACGATTACTATTTAGATTAGTATTACATTGGAATACTTATAATTGTTGTCGATTAGTTTTCTGCTGGTAACTGCATTGGTGTCGATGAGGGTCGTGAGGTTAGATGATAGGGGGAAACTCTGGATTCCTTGGCAAGTTCATCGACTTTCTCATTACCGAGGATATTTACGTGGGCTGGTATCCATTGTAATGGTGAAATATCTCTTTTTTCTCTTGTCTCTCTCTTCTCTTTTCTTTTTGTCGGTTGATTGGAGGATTTTGTGTCTGATTTGTCACTTGCCCTTCTGGATGGCTTGCAGCGTGGATCTTGATGATGATGAATCCCGTGAAGGTGATAATGCCACTGGATTCTTGGATACTTTTAGACATAACATTGACTTAACTATCCTCAATTTGTTTCATTTTTGGAAGATTCAGAATATGAATGCACCGATAAATCATATTATACAATGTTCAATGGCTTTTGAATTATAAAATGTTAAAATTCATGTAAACCCACAGAAATTCACACAAGGTGGACTAATTTATGTTTTTCATTTTGACAGATCACGATAAAAGGAAACCTGAGCTTGGGGGATACAGAAAAATAGTTCAACAGAATCGGGGGGGAATGCGAGTTAGTCCTAAATTAAATCGGGATCTAGAAAATAACCCTAAAACCTGGTACCACGTATTCGAAGTTAAATAAGCATCGATTAACAAAAGTGGTCGGCAATATTTCAACAAGAGGAAAGAAAGCAATTCATAAGATCAGATTATTTTTTGATTGCGTCTAAGAAAGCCGTTGTATAACTAACTAGCGGATGCAGTTCACTTCATTCCTTTGCATGTTTGCATAAGCCAGTTGTGGCAAACCCTTACGGATCAACGTGCCATTTTTTCTAAAGGAGTGTTTAATAAGGTATAGACGTGCCGTCAAATAATTTTGACTTGTGATTATTGGAAAAATAATAAAATTAAATACTAACAACACAATATTTACTACGAAAATATATGTATAGTTATGAATGCTTTAGTTATACGTGTAACTCAAATTAAAGTAACATTAGTGTGACTTCTGTTGTTACAGATTGTGGATGACAAATAACAGGTAATTATTTTTGCAGGTAGGCAGGTAATTATTTTTGCTGTGGTTCACTTTTGTTGACAAGAGGGTTTTCGATTTATTTCAAAATACCGTTTTACAGACGATGTTTTGTATGCCACTATTCCATTACATAAAACACACACCGCTTTGTCATGCCCATAATGCCATGTTTCTTGGTCCACAAATTTGAAATTTTTTTTTACACTTACTATCTTGCGCTTTTTGTTCTTTCCCTGGACTAGCCATGTTCAATAACAGTTAAAAATCCTAAATATAACACAGATAAACTTTAAAATACAGTTGCGTTAATGAAATTGACTATGCTATGCGTAGACAAACTTTGCATCATAAGCAATTGACGACTTAACTAAGGCAAGACAATAACAAATGAACGCCACCCTGCAACCCAACACTCGCGTTTGTTCGTAATATTTCATAGTGAACTTTGAAAATTTGAAATAAAATGCTAACCATTTTGATCACTGGCGTGCCAAAAATGTTGTGTCGCGTGCCATCAATGGCACGCGTGCCACTGGTTTGCTATCCCTGGTATAAGCCAATTAAGGAAATGAATACGGCCTCAATAGGAGTAGTAGAATCGATTGAGTAAATAAGCAAATAATATCTTGTGAAATGGATCAACTCTAAAATAACAGCGAACCTCAAAAACTGATATAATAAAATGAAAGACTACATATTTATACTTACTTGAGAAACATCAAGTAATATACAGCAAAAAAAAAAACTTATATATTTTAAAAATCATATCTTCGTCACGCTCTGGTTTTGGGATTACCACAGAGCGTCGGCGTCGCGACTGTTGCGGAATATGCGTTTCCTATCCTAACGTACTTATCAAGTGTGGGAGCAGCTGTGTATTCTGGATTATTTACATAATTCGGTCTGCTGCTCCTGTTTTACAATCTACATCTTTAACTTTTAGGGCTTCATTTTCACTGTCATATTGGCGTTGTCTTTGGAATTCATGACAGTTAAAAAACTCTGCAAATAGTTGAATTTTAGTATTTGATACGTTTTCAGCAGCGTAATTAAGTTACAGGGATAATATACGACAGCGGTCGCCAAACTTTTTGAACTCACGGACCAGTAAATTCATAATTTAAATCCTGCGTACCACTTATAGGATTTTTTAAAGTGTTAAATATATTTATTAAAAAAAATTGTGATCTATATAAGAGCACATAAAATGTACCTAGTTAATAAAAAGAAACTATTAATTGTAACCAAATTATGAAAGCTTTATTAATAAACCATAATAAAATAAACAAAAACTGTAAAAACAAAACAATTAAAATATGGCTTAGCTACATCAAACTTTTAGCATTATGCATTCTTAGTGTGATGGATGTTCCTGCTTACTTGAAATAAGATTATGGATAGTTGGATCCAATATTACTGCAAGACGGAGATCTGCATTTATATTTCAAGCTGAGATCGGTTCCGTGTTTTGATGGCTGTGGCAGATGAAAAGGCTTTTTCACATAAATAAGTTGTGGAGAATTGAATCAGAATTTCATCATGTTCACTAAGAAAAGGAATTCACTTTTTGTGGAAAGCCAAGACTGAGATCTTGATAAAGATAAATGAAATTTAAATTTGGGAGGGTTTTTTTCGTTTAACCATAGGTCGATGAGGCATGCTTAAATTATTATCGTGAATTTTCGCTGCGAATTTTCGTGATGATTAAGTATATTCCACATTTTTCTGGGGATCAGAGAAATTTATTCATGGACCACCACTTTGGCGACCTCTGGTATACGATGCTTATAACACATATTTGCTCACACAAATATCAGGATAAAATTAGCATTAAAATTTTTGAAGATAGTAAGTATTCGAATTTTTTTTTCACTATATAATTAATCAACTATTTTACGCAATTTCTTTCATTATTATTATCATTTGTGATTATTATTTTAAATAATGCAAATGTATTTCATGAAGTTGTATGACTATATATACTGTTATTAAGTTGTTGATATCTAAGTCCTGGCAATAAATTTTGATTATGATGAAAAACATTCTAAAAGCTCTCGCCTCTTCATTTAAAAAGGTCAAGAGTTGAGTTTCTAAAACTGAAGTATAATTATCTTTTACATCCCTGTCCCCTTCCCTGGAGACGATTTTATAGAACCCTTTTTTAACGGATATTTACTCAACAATAAAGAACTTCTTTGCCAAATTTCAGGTCTCTGGCTCTAATAGCTATAAAACGAAATTTTTTAAATGTATAATGCTCCCGTAATTCCCCTCCTCTGAGACGATTTCTGCAAAACACGTTCTTAGCAAATCTCTACCCAACAAAATTAACATGCCTTCCAAACTTTAAGTGTGTTGGCCTAATAGCTCCCGAGTAATCGGGTAGAGGCTTTATTTATTTAATTATTGATGATCATTTCTAGTTTGTTGCTGTAAAGATGGTTGTATTGATGAGGCATCCTTTTGTTAAATGACACACACAAACACAAATAAAAATCTAGACGACACTTGACGAAACAACATAGCACATATTTATAAGCAGCAGCGGTCCATTCACGTAACATTGTGCCAATAATAAGGCGCTGCATGAATTTTGCAAAGATCTTCGGTATTTATACAAAACGCCAACCAGAAGTTCCAAAACTCGCATGACTTCGAAGGACGGCACTTGTGATTGGTCCAGAGATCGGATGGTGTACATTATATAATTCTTAATTTAAAAACGTTGAACTTTTAATTTCGAAGGGATAAAGTTACGATTACATCCCATGAGGCGGGTAACTAACAACTACTAATTTACACGAAGTCCTGGATGGTCAGGACCATTACAAATTTAAAAAATTTTAAGATAAAGTAACTTGAATTATTGCATACATATATAATTACTACAAGGGGTGATCAAATGAAAAGTTACGAAACGACATAAAAATGAAACAATTAAATATTTGCATATTCCGTCATAGGAGAATGTATCGAGACATCTCGTGATGCCTTCGGAGGCTCTGACTGGGATCGGATCACGCGCGGGCACCCGCATGAGCAGGAGAGAGTAAAGGCTTTTATAAAAAACGGCGTCAAATGATGCGGCAGACCTTTCACTCAACACACAAGACAATAGTTTCTGGAATATACAAAAATATTTAAAAACAAACGCGTTGATATTCCTGCACTCCACACCGCCTCTGGTCTCGCCATAACGGACGATCAGAAAGCGAACCTCATTGCAAAACACTTAAAGACAACTTCACAGAAAACACTAGACCAACTGGTTTCAACAACTCGATTGACTCTGACGTCACTTCAACACTCGAACGCCTTTTCTCCCATCCTCCTCCAACCCCCGTTTCCCCCACTAACCCAGACGAGGTCGCGGCCTACGTCAATAAGTTAAAAGTTAGAAAAACTCCAGGTAAAGACAATATTACTAACAAAATGATTCGCAATTTCCCTCTCAAAGCTTTAATTATTCTCACTCGTCTAATTAACAAAATTCTCCTACTCAGGCATTTTCCAAACAATTGGAAAATAGCCGTCATTTTTCCTATCAAAAAACCTGGTAAAAATAGTAATAATCCACAAAGTTTTCGGCCTATCTCTTTACTTTCTTCGCTCAGTAAAATTACTGAGCACATTATTTTAAACAGAATAAATTCCTTCATAGCTAATACTAACATTATCAATCAAACCAATACGGATTCACTAAAAATTATCTACTAATCATCCGCTGCTAAGGATCACGGAAAAAATCACCTCGGGTTTTCAGAGGCAGGTCCACTGGGGCTGTCTTTCTGGATATTCAGAAGGCATTTGACCGTGTCTGGATCAACGGTCTCATCTAAAACTTATTAACTATAATTTCCTCCCTCTCTTATTCATCTTGTTAACTCATATCTAGTAAATAGAATTTATCAGGTCAGAGTCAACAACACCCTTTCGGACACACACATTAATATTGGATGCCCTCAGGGTTCCCTGCTCGGCCCAATATTATTTAACTTGTACATAAATGACATGCCCACCCACAAACAATGTTAAACTTATATGCCGATGATACGTGCATCACGGCAACTTTCAAAAATCACAACACAATCACGATTGCACTAAACAGACATCTTTCCCTCCTGGAAGAATTCTTTAATAAATGGAAAATTAAAATTAATGTAGATAAAACTGTAACTGTGCTCTTTACCAGGAGGAGAAAAATTGCACACCACCCACGCTATACTCCACACCACTCCAATGGTCTCAGAGTACGAAATATTTAGGAGTCATTCTTGACAGTAAATTAACATGGAAACAACACGTAATACACACGCGAAACAAATTCCGGTTCGCACTCAGATTACTTTTCCCCCTAATTAACCGGAATTCTCATATGAGTTTAGAGAACAAAGTACTTCTCTACACAGCCGTTCTGCGACCCATTTTAACTTATGCATCTCCTGTGTGGGGTTATGCAGCGAAATCTAACGTTAAAATCTAGAGGTTTCCCAAATTCACTCATCAGAAGAATTACAAAATCAACCCGACGACTCAGAAATTCCCGTATCTACAAAGAACTTGAACTTCCCCCCTTTAAAACTTTCATTCAGAATTTAGCTAAAAAATTTTTTAATGACATACAATTTACAAATAACTTAAACTTAATAGACATTCAAAATTATCCACTAAATGACAATACTAAAAGACCAGGAGAATCCTCCTGGATTCATACAATCCCCCTTAACGCCACTTTCCTGTCATTCACCGGTGGTGAATGACACCACTACTAAATTCTTCTCTTTTGAGAAAAATCCTCGGAAACCTCTATTTTTTACAGATTTAACTATTGGCCAAACTCGCTCTACTCCTTTTGGAGTGGAGCAGGGCGATTAATAGCTCTTTTCCTCTGATCACGCCTTGCCGTCAGAGTCGATCCTCAATTTAAATAAAATTAAACTTAATTTCATGCTGCACCCACCAGAAAATGCCCCTTTTAATAACTTAAGTTCAATCAGCCAAAATCCAGGGCAGCCAATAGAGCTTACTCACTTGCATTCACCAACCAATCGCAGTGCTCCTTACCCACTTCTTAAATCCAGAACTATCACTCATGACTTTTTCCCGCCAAAACCAGATGGAGTCTCCGCCCATGATGATGACGTCACTCTCCTACCCTGCCTAGTCCTCCAATCACCATGCCACTACAGAAAATCACAATCAGGAAATACTTTTCTCCAATCAGGTCTCTCCACTTCCATCAGGAACAAATACACCTTTGTTAGGGGAAGGAGGAT